>APFE031376015.1:84993-136528 GCA_000404065.3 Pinus taeda
AAATCCAACTCAAACTGTGAAGCAAGTGCCTCACCTTTAGATCCTTCCCCGGATCCCTTCTTGGATTTCCTCCGTGGAAAATTTGAGGCATAATGGACCACCTCATGACAACGAAAGGATCACACTTTCAATTTGTCAACCTTCTTCTCATCATTGGAAGAATTGGATTCAGAAAGAGAAACCTTATCCTTCTTTGCTTTCATAGCCAAAGCCCAATTTTCTTCATCAGATGCCTTTGATGAAGATCCGTCCCTGGTATTCTTCCCAATCTCCTCTTGCACAAGATCTGACTAAAGTCTCTCCCATCCTGGCAATTTATCCCGACCATTGACAGAGTCTTGATAGGAATGCCAACTCTTCGGAAGACCAAGGAGAGCCAAGCTCACCAAGTCCTCATCATCGACAGTCACCCCCACACTTCCCATCTAATCTCCGCATTGGGTGAAATTCGTGAGATACTTGTTCATACTGTCACCTATCTCACACTTTATGTTTCTGAGTTTATCCTTGAGCGCCAACTTCCTCTAGTCACTCTTGCTTTAGAATAGATCTGTCAATGCTTTCCACATCAAGTATGGAGAAACCTTTCCATGGAGGCTGGACACAATGTGATCCCTGACCCTCCAATAGAATCCTTCGACACTTTGCTGTCTTCTTTTGCCAATCCCCAACTTGAGCAGCATCAGTAGGTTTTGGGACATCCACATCTATGAACTCCTTCAACCCATTATCATCTATCACCGCCTCCATCCTGTCCTTCCATGTAATATAGTTCAAGCTACCCTCAAGGGCATATTCCAATCGCAATCCTTTGAAAGACATCTCAACTTTGACACTAAGAAAACATTGCTGCAAATTCAAAATTCCACTAGCTCAAAACTCAACCGCTTCTGATCTAAAATTCGTCAGAACAAAGTATTTCTCATACAGAGATCGAATATATGGGCATTAACTGGATATCTCACCTTCCAAAAGAAGGATGAATCCAAAGGCTACCTGGCCCGATTACAGACTCTGCCTGAAGAAATAAAATGTAAACACTTTCTGAATAATAGATCTGATGATCAACTATGCTCTGATACCATGTAGAATTTTTTTCTAAAAATCAGCTAGCTCTAATACCATGTAGAAATTTTGAATAATATAACACTTATTCCTAGATATTATCCTGATTATACACTATTTGCGGAATCATGCATAATACATAACCTCCTCTACATTGATCATCAATTTGCAGTATTAAAGAAACAATAGCATGCGCACATTGAAGCATCAATCGCACATATCAACACAGTATGTACTAGGGAAAACATACAGCTCAAAACCCCTCAACTATCTGTATATTATATTGATTGATAACATGTAACAATACGTAGTATAATACTCCTCACAAGTACTCAGTACTATCTCCACCTGTTACACACAAACTAGCTCAGATCTGAATCAATCACTAGCTCAAATCTCCTCCACTGCTTGCCTGCCTCCACTGCACAATCTTGGATGAGAATAGATTGAGAATGGCTGATCCAAACTCATATTTCCCTTGTGTAACACTACGCAATGCTCATTGGAAATCTCAATCCACTGATTGTGCAAATTACATGCACAACTACAGTCACAACTGATAGTTGTCTTGCCCTTTCACTCACCTCTAACACTTGTCTCCAGTGAACTGTCCATGCACTGAGTTAACTGATGTATTCCTCAGTTGATTCATGAGTTAATAATTAGTGAATTAATTAATAACTAATTCACATCACTCATCACTAGTGTAATTGTTAGTTAGACTAAATACGACTAGTTCAACTAAGTCAAACTAAACACAACTCCATCAACTCCTCATTCAACTCCACCAAAACTCATTCACTTGAGTTCTAAATGAAGTCCTTCATTCAGTAGCTCAACTAACCCATAAGAAAAGTGTATTTCCTTCTAGCAGTTGCATGTGCCACACCTGTAGCTCGAACTGAAGTGCTCCAAGAGAATAAGATAATGTTTATATTCCAATTATTATTAAGAGATAGTAATATTCGACTGTTCTATTTTTAGCCTAGCAATCTAAAAATAGAATTCGCCCATATGTCTAAAAATAGAGGTCCATCTATTTTTTACCAACATGACCAATCATCGACAAATAGCATCCTGCAAATCATAGACCATGATCCATATGTCTAAAAATAGACATAGTCTAAAAATAGACTTTGCCCCAAAAATAGCCTGCGGGACCACTTAGTGAATGCGACTTCTTTTCACTAAGCTCCATAATCTTGTTGCATTTTCAACAATGTTAACTATTCTCAAATACTTGTATTCTCATAACAGTCTTAAATTCAAGATTAGCCTCCTCATTAAATTCACCTCCCACTACAAGTGAAATTAGGGAAACATACAATCCTAAATACCATAATATTTATTATCTACTTGAACAATATTAACAGACTCACATTCTTTCAAAAAGAAATCATAAACACAGACAAACATTTGCACTTATCTGCCATTGAAAGTCTAAATTGTTGTGAAATGAACCTCTCCACCCTTCCAATGAGAATTTTGGCAATTACTTCCAATTATTCTCCCTCCGAGCTCCTCTTTTCCCACTAATCAATTTTCTTCAAGATAGCAGTTTTGTTGCTTCGGCCTCACGACTCTAGGTCCAACCTACAATTGAGCATTTCTTCCTCCACGGAAGTCTCTCAGAAGGTCATTCCCACTAACATACTTGGTTCAACTCAAGGAATCCTTTTCTAGTTTTCCAAACACCCTTACTCCTCCTCTCTTCCATTTTGTAAGAGGAAGACAAGTAAGGGATAACTCATAATAGTCGAGTGAAAAGTGAGTTACTGAGGTTCATCAGTAATTTTAAACCAACTTGTTTATCCATTTACTCAAATGTAATAGTAAAACAACAATAAAATATTCGTGAAATGACATAATGTTCTGAATATGTCACATAGAATTAAGGTGGAAATTGAAATGTTTTGATTTTTTGTTATTACTACTTTCTAATTTGTTAATATAAATATTATTTTTTATTACTTTTTTATATAAAATGAAGGTGTAGGTTGAAATGTTTAAGTTCTAAGTAGCCTATGTATCCCTTTACAAGTAGCCAGGCTAGTTGTTTAAGCAGCCATAAATCTGCTAAAGCAGAAGTTTTGTAACATGTTTTCACTCTGTTAATACAAAAGCTTATTTACACACAAAAAAAAAGGTGTAGGTTGAAATGTTTAGACTTTTTTTGTTATTTCTACTTTTTAATTTGTTAATATAAATATTGTTTTATTATTGTGGTTGAACATTTTGACTAAGTAAATTACATAAAAAATAAAAACAAAATGAAATTTAAGAACTCTCTAACTTAATATGAGAAAGATTTAATATTTGACATTTCAACTTGGTCAAATTACATTAAAAAAATTAAAATAAATTAATAAATTAAATTAAATTAAAAACAAATGATTATAATTATTAATAAAACATTAGACCACGAGGTGTACCTCGATAGATCAATTCACCTTGCTATGAAGTAATATGCAAAGCATGAGATTTTAAAGTTCAAATCCCTGTAGCATATATATATATATATATATATATAAATATATATATATATATATATATATAGAGAGAGAGAGAGTGAGAGAGAGAGAGGAGAGAGAGAGAGAGCATTTTGACTCAGTATAATTACATAAAAATAAAAATAAACAAGAAATAGAGAATAAATGATAATAATAAAATTAAATAGAATAAAAAATAAAATGATTTAATTAAAATATATTAGGAAATTCACCCTTGTGAAAATTCTTGAGTCAAGGTTTTCACAACCTATTGTTTTTCCCATGGTATTCTTCTATAAGGTAGCCTACCTAATAACAAAATAAAATAATAAATTTATAGTTACGTAAATATTTTGACTCACGTTTTTCACAACCCATAGTGTTTTCCCATGGTATTCTTCTTTAACGTAGCCTATTTAAAGTCATCAAATTCCAATTAATTCCCCACATAGAAATAAACCATTGTCAATTTGTTGTGCCAAATTTGAAATTTGTGGGAAAGCTATATATATATATATACACACACACACACCAAAAAATCATATAGACATTCAAAGATTAGGACCTTGAGTTGTCAATCTCACAAGTGGCTATTATTGGTAAAGGTAAGCCTTCCCCGTGCAGAACACCATACACAATTTTTTAAAAAGATTAGAGAATTTTTCATAAAACTTTTTTACTATAATTTTTTAATTTAAAAATACAAAAAAGAGGAACCTTATTTCAATGAGTTTGCTTATGTATCTATAGAGTTTATGTCTATAAAAATAGCATTTTCTTTTGTATAATTATTTATGTTCGTCAGGGTGAAACTGCCATATAGGAAAATTAAAAAATAAAAAAATAAACTAGGGAAAATTTTGATAAAACATTTTCCACTATAATTTATAAATTAAGAAAAAAATGGAGTTATTTTTTCTTTATCAAATTTCAATGATTTTCATGTATCTATAGTATTTATGTATAAAAAACTAGGCTTATTTTGTATAGGTTTTACTTTTGTATCAAAGTGCCTTATAGGATTTTTTTTTATTTTTTTATTTTAAGGAATATCATTTCAATGATTTATTATTTGTCTCTTTAGTCCTTATGTCTGAAAAATTATGCTTTACTTTTCTGTAATTATTAGCGTCCTCCAAATGAATGTGTTTTATAGGCAACCAAGCATCAATTTGCTGTGCCAAAATTGAGATTTGAATCCTTTTGTTTGAGAGCTATATATAGATGCACAATACAAAATATTCACAAAGTGATTCATGGATTAGGACCTTGAGTTGTCAAACTTGTGTCAATCTCACACTCGGATTTTGTCGGTAAAGGTAGGTCTTCCCTTTCAGAACTCCAAATTAGGCTTTCTTTTTTTATGGGAGTGTACTATACGAAAAGTTTTTTTAAAAAAATGGGGAAAAAATCGATAATTTTTTTAGTTAAAATTTATTAATTTTAAAATAAAAATTAAAAAAAATTATTTCTCTTTATTTTTAATTTGATTTCTAACTTTTATTTTAAATGTTTTCTTAACGGTGTTTGTAAATAAAAGAAAATTCTCGAACCCAAAATAAATCTATTTATTGTTGTCTTCTAACATGAAAATGTTTTTATGAAAGCTTATGAACTCCTTCCATTAAAGTTTTTATGAATGGTCCTTATGTCTCAAAAGTTAAGCTTTATTTTTGTCTGAGTGTCTTATATCCAAAGTTGAAAAAAAAAGGAAATATCATTAGAATGATTTTCATTCATGTAATTATAGTGTCTATTTATTAAATTTATGCTCTATTTTTATATAATATTCTAATATGTAAACCAACTTAGATCCATATTAACTGCAAATCTATCAAGCTCCAAGAGCGATCAAATCTCTCTCAAGGTGCGAAGCTTTCCTCAAGTTAAATCTTTAAACCTCTTTTTTTAATGTAGAACATGAGGAAATGTTTGCACCTCTAGAGATTTGATCCCTCTTGGTGCTTGATAGATACAGAGTTAAGATGGATCTATGCTGGGTGGTAGCATGGAGCTGGGTTAAACTTTTTGGCAAGAGAGGGCACATTTAGGTGGAAAAATAGAATGCTCGATTAAGAAATTCAATCGAGCCTTTTTTAAGTGCTCGATCGAGCTCCTCAAACACTAAAAAAATAACTTATTCAAGGGTTTGTTTTTAATCCTCGATCGAACTTTAGGGCTTCATCAATATATAACGCTTGATCGAGCATTATGGATCGATAGAGGCATTTTTTAAGTTAAATATCTCGCCTGCGATCTATGCGTGCCATTTCCACAAGCTGCAAGGCATTTTGGAGCTCAACTGAGAGTGTTTATGTGGCTCAACTAAGAGTTTTGGAGCTCGATCAAGCAATTGAAGCATGGAGCACTCAAAGTAATCTCGGCAATGACTTCGTCAATGTCCTAGAGGCTCAAACGAAGGTAGGTATTTTATATTTTTTGTCTTTTTTATTTAACTTTTTTTGCAAAACTAAACAAATTAATTTGAAAAATAAAATCATGAAAATCACAAAAAAAAACTTCAAAACAACTTAGAAAAACACAAAACCAACCTAGAAAACCACAAAAAAATCAAAATAACCCTTTATAACAACTTATAAAACCACAAAAAAACCTAGAAAACCCTTTGAAACCACTAAAAAAGCTATTAAGTGGTTTTAAATTTTTTTCTTACTTGCAATTTTTTGTTTATTAAATACATATTTTCTGATTTTGAATGGTAAAAACATTATTTTCTAATTATTTTAGGTTTTAAAGTTTTTCTTTAAGAATTTTGTGAAATACATTTTTATTTTTTGTTATTTTTGTTATTTAAAATGCATTTTAAATTTCTGGCAAATTTCATTGAAAGTATACCCCTGAAAACTCCAAAATAGAAAAGAATGAAACTATAACCAATAAATAAATAAATTAGGAGCTTACGATTGACATGATGAATATGGTTGTTCATAGTGACCATCTATTTTTATAAACAAGAAAATTTATTTTATTTTTACTTTTTAATTCTAAAATATTTTTTATATTTAAATATTTTTAAATATTAAATATAGTACAATTAGTTTTAAAAATAAATATTAATCTTTAAAGTTAAAGATATATATTATACATGTATGTACGACATATACCATAATTATAGTTCATAACATTTAATTTTATTTAATTATATTTATATCTCATTTAACTATTTTGACTTAGTTATATATATATATATATATTATATATATATATATATATATATATATAATATATATATATGTATGATTGAATATGATTAGCATAATTCTATAATGAGTAGATCTTTGAGAGGTAATGCTATGATTGTAAATTTTTAATCTCGGGAAATTATTTGTATATTTAATGTTTTTTATTGGGGTTTTCATACCTGGATAGTAAATTGTTATGTACATCTTTGTTCTAGGGGTTTTTTCATTGCTAAATTTGAAATTCAGAAGGACAAATATTTTTCCTTGGATGAAGGGCCATGGTTTTAGGGATCTATGGGTCTTTTCATAGCCACATGGTTCCTAAATTTGATGCCAATACAATGGTGTTATCCAAGATGTTTATGTGGGTTAGATTGCATAACCTCCCTCTTTATCTCTCGCATCATAAATTATTAGAAGGTATTGGAAATAATTTTTGTAAGTTGATAAAGATAGATACACAGAGAATTGAAGAAGCAATATTCACTATTTTTTTAGAATCTATGTGGAGGTAGACCTTAGTAAAAGTCTATCTGATTGCATTTATATTTTTTACAACAATAAGTGTTGGATCCAAATTTTTTATTTTGAAAATACAACATTTAGATGTTGAATATGTCTTAAAAATAGTCATATATAAAATTCATGTCCCCAAGAAAATAAAGACTCAAGAAGGAGAAAGAAACAAGCAAAAAGCCCAAGGGTTGGCAATTTCTAGAGAAAGAACTCTCAGAAGAAGAGGATGAAGGAGAAGTGGGTAATCCCACCACTGAGGTCCATCCATAAGAAATAATATCACACGGAGGAGGAAAACCAGAAGGTACATTGATCCCAAATTTGACAAGCTTAGAAGGAGTAGGATTTTCCATCTCAGTTATGCTAAAAGAAACATTTCCCAATGATAAGGAGACGAGAGGGTACAAATTATCACACATATATGAGAGATCTTATTCAAATAAGGAAAATTTGTTGATAGTAGAATGGAATTAACTAGAATTGTAAATTTCACTCTTAATCGAGGAGATTGGCGGAATATGGCAAAGAAAAATGGTAGGAAAGGGTAACTTAGAATTTTCTTAGCCCAAAGGCTTTTTTTTTCTTGTTATAGTATTTACTTTATGTCACTGTATTCTTTGGGAATTAGTTTTTGACTGGTATGATTGAATGTGCCTGGAGCATCTACAACATGTCATTTTATTTTTTAATAAAATTATATTTTTTCCTTGTGAGAAAAAATACATAATCATTAATTATTTATCATAACATAATTATTTAAAACACACAAATATATATAGATTCATGTTTCAACAATGCATCATTGATAGATACATTAAATCCATCATGAAATTTGCATTTGCTCCAATATATAAAACCATTTAGGCTATTTTCTAATTTGTACCATATTTTTTCATTATGTAGTGTATTGTACACGAAACATTATATTCATGTGCTTACACCAAGTACATGTCATGTGTCAAAGTCAAACATTCAGAAATTAAAGTCTATCAGATTATTTGGTTGACATGAAATTTTATTAGTTTTCTAAATAGTTTTATTTCAATTTTTTACATATATATTTACATATTTATGTGTTGTCCATGAAATGCATTATTTAGAAATGGGAAAAATTGTGAAGGTAGATTTGATCACTTCTTTCAATTTTGTTTTCATAGAACTCAATACTTTGGTTGATAAATTATCAAAAAATGGACTCTAAAGTTTAGGACTTCAGGCTAGATTATTCTGCTTGAGTTTAGAAATAGAATTTTTTCAACATTATTTCTAAGTCAACATTCTTTTCTTGGATTAGTTTATATGTATTATATGTAATATGAAAGTGCATCCCATATATACACCCCAACTATAGGCCATCATAGTACTAGGGATTTTTTATACATGGTTGGACTCATCATAGATCATGTAGCCCAGCTAGAGTGCACATTCCACTTATAGATCTTGCCTCTGGTGTAAGTTGGAGTGTCAGAGGTAGTGTTTCTGTCTCTATTGATGACTATGCTAACTCCAGTGGACCTTCTTCACCTATTTAAGGTACACCTCCTAATTTTGCAAATTCTCTTTAAACTTTATGTGTTTATGCCTTGAAATTTTCTTCAACTAATGTCTCTAAATTTAATTTATATGTTATTATGATTATAGTTTGTTAACTATATATATGATAAATTATGTTTATGATTTGTAGGCCCTCAGTAGGCCGAATATGAGGATCAGAGTGTAGCATCGATCCCTCTGTGGGATCAGGCTACAACTCATATCACATTGGAGGATGTTACAACCCATCATAAATGGATCACACAAGAGATACATAACATCCTTGCCAATTCAATGACTTGTCATAGTTTTTTTATGATCGATAGCATTAATAGGTTGATCGAGACATACCAAATGTTGAGCCTAGAGTTCCACCTCCTACAGTCCATATAGAGGATTAGGAGGCATGAGGTTAGAGGCCCAGATAATTGGGAGGTGGTGAAAGAGGATACCAAGAACATTGAAATTCGTGGGGAGTTGTTTGACATCCCTACGGATCTCCCTGCTAGACATAGAAGCTTAATTAATATGAATTATTTGAGGAATATTGATGCAACCCCTTTTGTGTATGATAGGTTCATTAGAGCTTAGGGCCAATTTCCCCATCGTGAAGAGGTTGCGAGTTATTTTTCCAAGCATTTATATCTAGATTTTGTGTTATATATGAGACTGGATTTCACTGATAGAGTATCTCATTATTACAGACCCCTCTTGGGACATACCTATGGGAATGAGAGGGATCAAATGGATCCTAGGTGCATACCACCATGTCTGAGATTTTGTCTCTACCGTCTTATAGGTTGGTATTATCAACGGAGCTAAAGTAGGTGTCACAACTTTGCGGTGAGACCAGGGACACTATTGTAGACAACATGTGAACATCATTGGTGAGTGCGCATGTTGCATTGGATGGAGTGATTAGGAGATGACCAACATTGCCTTGCGACCCACTAGTGCCCTTACATTATGATGCATTTCTCGTGAATTTACCCATTAACTATATTTTGACATATCCATGTAGGTATTGTGATCAATGTCATTCAAGAGACTTGGTGGCTACACAACCCATGTGACACGAACTAGGTACATTTGTATATGAAACTTTTGACTCTCATTTCAAATTATGCATAATGATTTGTATTAATTTCTAACTCATATTATATTGCATTTATATTAATAATTTCATGATAACATGTAGAGACATTCTAGCTACATGGATGAGCTTATGAGGTCATCCGAGTGGGTAGTTAATCAACCATGCCATCCTTAACTAGAGCATGCTTCCATGGATTTTCCTCCACCTCCACCTCCATCTAATAACACTAATGTCAAGGAGAGTCACTAGGTACAACCACATGGAGCAACAGTTAAGGTAAAAAAAAATATTCCTAAGATTTCAACATTTTAATTTTTTTAAGTGACACATATATGCTAATTGATTTGTAGACTAATTATAATTTTTCATTTCCATTATGTACACAAGCCCATATGTAGTGTCGGTGATGCCACTATTATGTGGATACATGATTGGTATGTTGGGTTTAGAGGTAGTGATGATGTGGGTTCATTGATGCATGCCCCAATCATTTAGCCACATGTAGGGGAGCACCAAACCGAGATTCATCAAACCTCCATCCTATCTAACTTGCATTTGGACTTGACTGAAGTTACTAGATTCATGCATATGTAATTAAAAATGTGGTTCAAAATCATTTACTTCCATATAGATCATGTTGTATAAATAATTATCTAATTAGTTTGAATTTCAATGTGTTATATTGTAGTACCAACTTAAGGATACTTACATTGCATGATGAAATTCACATAGGAGTTCTGGTGGTACTTAGAATAGATAGTTTGTATATTTTCAAGCTCATTTCATATGGAAAATTCATGTGATACATACTATATATTTTCATACATGATAGTTTATGGATGTACATGAACATTATTTTAGTTTATGGACACTTATTATTTCAGTCTATGGATGTTTATGTGATATTTGTAATTTGTTTATATTTTCATATGGATAATTTATTGATACATGTATTCATTATTTTAGGTTATGGATTTGTATTAGTCTTGTTTATGGATGCTCATTAATTTTTGAAGTTTATGGATCAGCTAATACAATTTCTCGAATTTAATTTTTTTCTATATATTATAACTTTTATTAGTAAAATATAACAATTTTGATTTCCAATTTCATAGACTAAGAAAAAAAATACAACCTTAAGTTATGATGCAAGTCACTTTGATACTTAAAATGAACTAAAATATGCCATGTATTGATTTAATATTGAACATGTAAAGAATTGCAATCATGCTTCATATTGGCTTGTAGCAAGTGTCTTTTAGTTCTTGATCAACATGTATGTTATTACAATTCAATTTTGAAAATAAATTATTTGAATTATAAAGTCATCGATATTATAATAGAAAATATATATATATGAAAACTTTTGTGACCCACCCATATACCCATTATATGGACAACTTTTTAAAGTATCACTCAATTTCTTATCTCAAGCTTCAATTAAAAAACACAAATAGGATTGAAATAAGTTTTATTCCGTTTTAAAAGATGTCATGTAAACAACAAATAGGTTTTATTAAGCATTATTTTTTTGGAGATTCTCTACAAGAGCCTAGTCATGACATGATATAAGTCAATCGTATTGAAATTTAATATATAGGTTAAACAAAATATGACAACATTTCTATAATTTTATATAATGTTATCAACTTTCCTAAATTTACAAGTGGTTATCCAAGAACTTCAATCAATTCCTTATGATTGAAATATGTTTTATTCAATTTTTAAAAAATCAAATATGATCGAAATAAGTTATATTCAATTTTAAAAGATGTGGATATGTAAAAGTTACAAATACAATTTTTATTTGATTTTATTGTGTTTGAGGTTATCTTCAAAATCTTAGTCATAATGCACGTCGTCAATATTTCTTTTTTGCTTACACCAAAATAAATGCAAAATGTTAAGCTAGTTACCTTGAAATTAATGTACACCATACATCTAGTTACATCAAATTAATCTACATCTTCACTAAAATCAACATCTAATGAAAACAATCAAGTAGGATGAGAAATCAACATCTACACTAGAAAATCCATGCATATAATGTACACAATCAAATAGGATTAGAAATTAATAGCTATACTGAACTCAATGCATCTAATGCTAGAAGCAATCAAGTAAGATTAGAAATCCACATCTACACTAAAACCAATGCATCTAGTGCTAGCAATCAAATAATATTATGAATCAACATCTAAACTAAAATAAATGCATCTAATAAAAGCTCAATCAAATAAGATTAGAAACTAATATGTTTAATGAAATTAATGCATCTAATGCAAGAAATCAAATATAATTAGAAATCAACATATGTACACTGAAATCAATGCACCTACTGCAAAAAGATTTCTTCCCTTTCTCTCCCCACTCCATCTATATCAATATATCTCTCCATCTCTCCTTATTTGTCTCTCTATCTCACCCCCTGAGACACACATGATCTCTCTCTCTTCATATCTATCTATTTATCGCTCCCTCCCTCTATCTCTGTCTTCTTCCCTCTCTCCCCCTTCCATCTATATCTTTATTTCCCTCTATCTCTCCTTCTTCATCTCTCCATATTACATGGAAGAATACATATTATTTCTCCATATCTATCTAATGCAGGATCATTAGACAAAGTTCATGGTGGAAAACAAAGGGGGGATTGACAATGTGGTGGATTGGTCACATGTTGGGCTAGAAAAGTCAGTTTTTTCTCCTTCAGTTAGACTTTAACCAATGTAAATACTAAATCTGAATAAGTTGTAGAGTCTAGGAAAAGAAGAGTCATTTTTTCTTGTGCCTTTTTTACTTACCTCAGTTAGAGAGAAGATGTAGAGAAACAATTTCTAAGGATATGCATAAAAAGAGCACCATGAATGAAGAGGGGGATGTTTTCTCCTACCTCGAATCTGTAATGTAAATAAATAAAAGTAATGTGTAGCATTTTATTTCATAGCTCTGCATTTTGATTTTATGTGTTCTTATATCTCTATTTCAAATTGCATGTACATTTTATTTTATTCTAGAACCCATGTGGACAAGTCTTCTAGTGTTATGAGCTCACAGTTGCATGATATTTGAGATGGGGTCATTATCCACATTTATTTTTGTGAATCCAACTGTATATTGTTGCAAAAAAAAACACGTCGTATGTTGATTAGAGTGGGCCACTAATCTGATGTAGTGATTTTGGATGTGGAAGAGGTAGGGGGATCTTGGTTGAGTGAAAATAGTGTGGTGAACCAGAGAATCTCAAATGTTAGGTAGCTTTCTAATGGTCTAGATGTTGTCACGATTTTGTTGGAGCCAAGTGTAACCATTGGCAGAAGATATGTGGGAGGTTATTCCTAAGCATAGGGACATTTTTAGAAGTGGAGATTCAAGCTTGTAGTGAGAAAAAGTCGTTCTGCTTGCCCAGCAATGAGAACATAGTGGCTAGGGGTTCTACGAAAACATTTCCCAGCGTGCTACGAAAATATTCCATAGCGCCTCGAGCACTGTATTTATGCACTATGTGGAATCCAGCTTACCTTCTCCCTACTCCATTGCAATCAAAGTTTGGTAGCATAGTAGGTCTGAAGTAGTACTATATTTTTTACCAAGTTACATTTCATGTTGGTGGTGTTTCCTATTGAAGATAAAGATGCAAATTCAAGAAAGAAGGGCACGAGGTCATGGAGGAAGGCCTATAGCTAATGCAGAACTCCAAGAGGATATAAAGAGGTTGCAAGGTCATTTAGAATCCATGTAGACCAGCAGGAAGTGAGACCCTAAGACTAGAGATGACAGTAGGTCAGTGTTTTTGGGAAAACTAGTGTCTTTTCGATCTACTAGTCCCACTAAGATGGGTAGCTATCTTAGAAACAAACAATCAAAGCAATTTGTGATTTCCTTTATGTATGATAGATAAGAGAGAAGCAAAGAAAGCCAACCTGGATCTTCCGCTTGATTCCTTGCTTGATTTCTCTCTCCCTTAATGGAATTTGCAACCCTTCTACTACTTGTCCCACTTCAGAGAATACGTGTAGAGACAAAGTAACAAAACACCATCAAAGCATCTCAATCTATAATACCATAAACAATGCAGAATCAGAAATACATTGAGAATACAATTGCATTCACAAATAACAATATTCAGAAATACACGATTATATGGAGGAAAACTCATATAACTTTATTAATAGTAGAAGAGAGGATTACAACCCAATTGTCTGATCCAGCATCATCCTCCCAGCATCAATTCCCTCTTCACCTCATGAAAAGCAAGATCACCCAACAATACAATGCTCCTTCTCAAAGACAAACTAACAATACTTCTTTACAAATTACGAAATTCCAGCCTCTAGATCTCTCAGATGAGGGATCCATTTATAGATATTTGCAAAGGTGTGAGTCAGCTTTGGGTTTTTTATTAGTGTCATTTCACTTGTAGTTCTTAGTTCCACTTGGAGATTTCTTGGATCTCTTACTCATCCCTGGGCGAATTCAGAGAGGCAAGTGCATAGAGGAAGTTTCTAGAAGATTCCATGAGCATCCACTTAGAAAATTGCCTCAAACATTTGTCCATTCTCACTCATCACACCCCACAGAAGGCTTCTTCAGTATTCATCACACCTGGCTAGTGTAGGAATCAGTATGCATCACCCCTTGACCAAGGAGCAGTCAATATGGTCTATTTTTGGCCAGTTTTGAGTGGTTTTTCAAGTGGAACTTCTGGGAAATTATGTAATTAGTTGACCATGATCCTTTAGAATATGAAACAAAAATTTTAGGGGTTAAAGAGCCCTTGGTTTATCAACATATATGATTGGGGTTGCAGTGCCTAAATATGTCTATAATAGCTGCCCCTTAAAGCATGAGGTCATAAATCTTCTGATGTCGGGTGAAATGCTTTATCATGAGGATCTGAGGTATTCGAACTGGAAGGTGACCTATATAAAATACAATACAATACATCATCATCGTTTTATTTTCATGATCTAGCTGAGGCGAACATTCCCATGCTCAGCTTTATAAATTCTTTTTCATGTACATAGGATAGATAATCGTCTGTTGTTGTAGACTGGTGATTCTTTGTATGTAGAGTCATCATCCCTTAGCTTGGGTGATCATCTGTGTAGTTTCTATGTACATTTGATGTCTTTATACTCCTAGATATATCGCAGCCCGGATGGATGAAACTAGATCTAGGGTCTTCAAACTCATTCAATCTTTGCCCAATGTACAAGTCGATCCATGTGAAAACATGTCCTGAAGTTGAACATGGAAAGACATCGCCTGATTACCAGCCTATGAAGTGAGTTGTTAATAGGCACGGAAGGGATCACCGATAATGATAATGACCCTCAAGGTACTACAGTACAATTCACGTGGTGTGAATATATGATCTGACCTCGAACACCGCGTAAAATCTTTCAATCGAAGGCCATTGAGGTAAACCTATCATCGGAAGTGAGAAACTTTCCATTGAGGCATGCAAGCTTCAAAGTACTGAAAGGGTTGTTTCTAAGTCAACTTCTTGGATAATGAGCTGATGTAGAAGCGACCCGTCGTAAGAGGGCCTTAATGTATCCCACATCTATGACATGAAACAAAACAAATGATTTTCTAGAGGTGAAATGATCTGATGATACAAGGTTCAGGAATGGCAGTCATGAAAAATGGAGGGTGAAGGTATTGCAGTGGATGAGGCATTAGCTAGGTGATGAATTGTTTGAATGACTTCTCTTGAACATTTTGGTGACACTGAGACGGATTGGTAGCGTTAATCCCAAAATATGGATGGTGTGGAGGACCAATGGTGATATAACCGATGAATGGAATAACCCAACCTGACTCAATCATGGTGATGGAGTGAAAGTGTCATGTTTTCAAGAGTGACCTGCTACCAATGAAGTTCTTCAAGTTTTCTTCCCTTTTTCTCTATTCATTGCTGACGAGTATCTATTTATTCTTGTCAAGCTTGAGGAGGATAACATATGCTTCCTCTATAAGGTTCCCTTCGAGCAAACCTGTCACTATGTTTTAGCGAGTCTAGCGACAGCGAAACTCGTTCTTGTCCGAGTGGACAATTTTGTCGCTATTGTTTTAATGAGTTTAACGACAAGGATAACTCAATCCTTTTCATGTTTAGATATTTTGGAAAGGGACGAAAAGGAAAATCCAGCAGTCCTTTTTTGTAGCATAATCCCTTAAGTTCAAAAAAGTATAAAATAATATGAAAGGGATGACTTTTTGATCGCTTTAGCAAGTTGAAAAAGACAAGTACTCGATCTTTTTTTGGAATGATTCCTCATGTCCAAAAATATTAAAATGTAGAGGAGGGATGGAGCTTCCCTTTACTTTAATGAGCTGGAAAGGCCAGTAGGTCAACAATATTTTCATATTTAACGAGTCTAAAAAGAGCTTAAAAGAGACTCGTTTTTTTAGGAACGAGTGATGTTTTTGGGTAGCAACTGGTTCTAGGTAAGTTTGTAACTTCTCAGAACATGGCAGTGTGAAGAGGGTAGCTGACAGAATCACTCGTCGCAATTGTTCCTCAAAAGAGTAAACAATCAAGTGGAAGCGTATGATTGGCCAAAAGAATGGAGGTGATGGTAGGAACACAACCAAATCTTAAAAGGCAGATAACAATGCAATCATAGAGGTCGCTTACTAAAGGCGGGTTTATTTTTTAATGAGCTTGAACCTTGTGCCAACATATGCTCAGTGGTGGGCTTATTTTTTAACGAGCTTGAACCTTGCAGAAACATTGCTCATGGTAGTGGTCAAAGTTGTCTCTCATTGGTAGGTTCATTTTTTAGTGAGCTTGAACTCTACGATAGCATGTGCTCATTACCATTTTATGCTAGCTAGGAGTGACCAAACTACAAAGCTAACTACACTAAAAGCTAAGGAACTACTGAGGTCAGGTAGGATGGTTTCATCAACAGTTTAGACAAAACACTTCCTTTGGTTCGTCTAGTTTGTAGATGTTTCAGGACCAACTGCCTAACCTAAGAAGTTAACACTAAAAAGCTAAAAAGTTAAAAATGTTAAAATGCTAAAAATGATAAAACGCTAAAAAATGAAATTGGTCGTCTTTTGCTTGTATAAGAAAGATTTGCATGCCCCCATGTATTGAGAAAATGAGAGTTTCCAAGTCACCATATGGAAGTCCCTGCGGTTAGGTAGCATTGTTTCTGTCAATGGTTTAGACAAAAACACTTCCTTGGCTTTGTCCATAGACAAAGGTGAATGGTGTGAGCTTCCAATCACAAAACCTGCGAGGAAATAACTGTTTCAAACCGATTCCATAACCTACAATGAATTGGTGTTTTATACCAATCATATAACCTACAAGGAAATCTATCTTTTCAGCTGGGTTCGCCTGTCGAAGCAGACTAGGTGCATGCCCCCTAAGCTTCGTTACATTCACCGAACTACTCGCCGAAATCAAGTGGATGCAATGAGGGTTGAAGAGATATTCTCGACGCAAAGAGACCATTTAGGGATGATGTTTGACTTGTAGCTGTGTCTTATCCGGGAAATGAAAGCTAGTTAATAAGTTGTACCATTCTGCCTTCATGCGGGAAACACATCACTCAAAAGAGTGTCGAAACAATAGCTTCCATGCTATATATATTGTCACGTCCAAGAAGTAGATTGTAACCTAATGGTCCCTGGACTACCATCATGTTCAAGCGAACAGTTTTCCTTTTCAAAGTTATCAGCAACTTCGTGAGGATCCCTAATGGTCGACTGGTTCCTTTGTTAAAGCCTGACAAATTTTGTGTCTCAGGCAGAGGAAATGGCAAACCAAGCGCTTTCCAAGAAGTTAAGGAAAGGATACTCACTGAAGCCCCTTCATCTATGATAGTGCTAGACATGATCATTTTGTAAACTTGTATTATGATTTGGAATGGTACATTAAATGGAAGGCGGGGTCTTGCTAGTTGATTCCAATTGAAGGAAATGACTAGACTGCTCAGAGGGGGTACCGGATAAATGGCTAGATGAACCCCTTGAACTGGGGAATTTTCCTCCTGTTGTAAAGGAAAGGGTGGATTGCCCCCAAGTTCATTAGATTCTCTATTAACAAAAAGAATTTGAGCAGTATTGTTCTCATTCTCTTTGGAAATACTATCATCTGAAGATGGACCTTCTGAAGGCAAGACTGGGTCAACTTCCATCTCAACCTGTTGAATTTGTTATAGTATGGACTCAGAAAGTTCATTCTCGACGATAGGCATTTCGACTAACGTTTGAGTTACATCAGTCGAATTTTCAACTAGCGAAGGACTTGGTGAGAGTTTCTTGTATCCAGGTGGAAGCCATTGCGGTGAAGCAGGGCAGTTATGCAAGATTCTCTTGGCCTCATCTAGAAAAGGACATTGGCGAAGGTGATGGTCTTCATCGCATAATTGACATGGAATTTTGACCTTTCCTTTCTGTCTAGGAACTTCATTTTTACTAGTTGATGGCATGCTATCAACATGATCAACAGAGGTTGAAAACACCAGACGGTGCGAACAGGGATACCATTCTCTTAAGATCCGTGGAATGCAAGGACAATCCCGGTGAAAATGGTTTCATTTTCAAATTAGATAAGGATATTTAGGGGTTTTAGTGTGTGGATTTTCACTAGATGATTCATTGTTGCCCCCTTGCTTAAATGACTTCTTCTTCTTCTTCTCCTTCCCTTTCTTCTTCTTTTCAGCTACTCGGTTACTAGCATCACTATTTTCACCAACCGAAAAGGAAGAAGGGGAGGGAGAAACAAATGAAGTAAAAGGTGAAGGGGTAACTTCAATATCATCTAGTTTCTGATTCGATTACTAAGGAATCACGGTATTTTGAATGACATAGGTTGAGAATAGCCATACTAGTAGGTCAATTGTGATTCTTGGAAGGGACAACGTAGCCATATACAGAGCACCGATATCTCCCCAAGAAGAGAAAGGACTAGGATTCTCAAGAGGGATTCCTTAATTTTGGACTCCGTTACCTCAACCTAAGATCAACGAAGGAACAAGGATCTTATTCTGATTTAAATAAATTTTAATGATGCTTTGACACAACTTTTCTTTTTCAGATTCTAAGAGTCGAGAAAAAGCTAAAGATGACTCTATTCACCTTCGATTTCTAATGAGCTTGAAGTGACAAGTGCTCAGATGGACCTTTTCTTTTAAGGATTCGAAAAGGAACGAAAGGGACTACTCTGGAAATCTAGACAGAGGGATTACCAAACCAATTGCAAAACTACAAAATACACCTTGGTGGTAAATTAAAGAGAAATTACCAAGGACTTATGTATTGTTGTCAATCTTCCCAAATGTTGTGTTCAATGCATTCCGATCGATAGGGTGGCAGACACGGCTTACTATGGATAAAGGATATCAACCTATTATGGTCTCCCAATATATACTCGATGGTATGAGGAGCACAAGTTCATAATAGTACTTGTCGTATCAAAGAGGAGGAATCACCCAACCTTCGACGAAAATGATGGTTACCAGGTTTTACGACACTGGAATACGTCTCTAGCCTAGACCTCTAGATGTGTTGTATTAGGTTCCAAAGCATTGTTATGTTCATTGAGATTTATTTTAGAGTTGATCTTGCTTAGAAGTTTGCCTTTCAAGGTTCACCGCATGATGTAGATGTAAAATTCCTAAATATGCAACCTAAAATGATAAACAGTCGTTTATTTTCATTCAGCAATGAAAATCCTAGCTACTAAGGAAAGATGTTAACGATTATTTTGACAAAGAGCAAAGAGCACACACTAAATGCACTTTTCCTAAATCATTTTCACACACAGTCTAAATGCAAATGCAGATGCATGTATTTGTTTTTTCTTTCCTTAATGTGAGAATGCCAAAAAGGAAAACTAAGTATAGATCTGAACTATTTTCTTCAAAGCGACACTTTGATAATTTCTTTTCAAAATGAAAGGAAGACTAAAACGACACTTTTCGATTTCGAATAGAAAACTGATTTCGACACTTTAAATATTAACAATTCAAATCCAATACAATGGCAAAAGTATAATCAACTATCTAGAAGAGGAAGATTTTACGACACTCTTCTTTTTGACTCAAAATGATAGTTATGACACTTCTTTGTATCAAAAACGAGAGTTTGATTAAACTACCTTTGACAAAGAAGGACTGTAAATGATAGAAAAATACATAAAAACATTTACAAATCCCTATCAATGGAAGCTGAATAATGTAAAGAAAAGAGGCTTCAGCAATGAGATACTGATCATGAGCAATAAAACTACTGAATAGAGTTGAAAACAAGGAGAAAAACCAAATTTCAAAGAGGGAAGCAGTATCACTCAGTCATCGCAACTGTCCTTCAAGCAAATAGGGATGCATCTCACCTGTAGCACACAAGAGGTGTGATGCATACAGGCTGCCAGTTACAGACAGTGTGATGGGCTAGGGAGCGAAACTGGATTGGGTTTTTGCTCAACATTTGCAGCTAAGTTCAGTGATTTAAGCTAAGTTATGATGGACAGTAAAAACAAAGTATAGGGGTATGATCTTAGGAGGTTATTGAGCTACCACAAGGGCATTTAGGATGCTTGTAAGTTAGATGTTCAGTTCATAAACCAACCTGGAGATTGAATGAAGCAGCATTCATCTACTTTGCAGTTGTATAGCCAAAGTTTATAGTTTATAAATCAAACAACAATAACAAACAAACAAACTATTTGCTCCCCAACAAAGTCACCATTTTGTTTCCAAGAAAACTAGTGTCTTTTCAATCTGCTAGTCCCACTAAGATGGGTAGCTATCTTAGAAACAAACAATCAAAGCAATTTTTGATTTCCTTTACGTATGATAGATAAGAGAGAAGTAAAGAAAGCCAACCTAGATCTTCCTCTTGACTCCTTGCTTGATTTCTCTCTCCCTTGATGGAATTTGCAACCCTTCTCCTACTTGTCCCACTTTAGAGAATACCTATAGAGACAAAGCAAAAAAACACCATCAAAGCATCTCGATCTATAATACCATAAACAATGCAGAATCATAAATACATTGACCATACAATTGCATTCACAAATAACAAGATTCAGAAATACACGATTATATGGAGGAAAACTCAAATAACTTTATTAATAGTAGAAGAGAGGATTACAACCCATCTATCTGATCCAGCATCATCCTCCCAGCATCAAAGCCCTCTTCACCTTATAAAAAGCAAGATCACCCAACAATACAATGCTCCTTCTCAAAGACAAACTAACAACAATTCTTTACAAATTACGAAATTCCAGCCTCTAGATCTCTTAGATGAGGGATCCATTTATAGATATTTGCAGAGGTGTGAGTCACCTCTGGGTTTTTGGTTAGTGTCATTTCACTTGTAGTTCTTAGTTCCACTTGGAGATTTCTTGGATCTCTTACTCATCCCTAGGCAAATTCAGAGAGGCAAGTGCATAGAGGAAGTTTCTAGAAGATTCCATGAGCATCCACTTAGAAAAATGCCTGAAACATTTGTCCATTCTCGCTCATTGCACCACACAAAAGGCTTCTTTAATATGCATCGCACCTAGCTAGTGTAGGAGTCAGTATGCATCACACCTTGATCAAGGTGCAGTCAGTATGGTCCAGGTTTGGCTAGTTCTGAGTGGTTTCTCAGGTGGAACTTTTGGGAAATGATGTAATTAGTTGACCATGATCCTTTATGGTATGAAACAACACTTTTAGGGGTTAAATAGCCCTTGGTTTATTGACATATATGATTGGGGCTTCAATGCCCAAATATGTCTATAACAGTCAGAGGAAGAAGTTAGGATAGAAAGAGAAGTGTATGTGGATGAAGCTCCAGAGGTTAAATTGTTGAGGTTAGTTTTAAGCTCAAGTTCAAGACTGAAACCTAAGTTGTCTACCTATGATGGAAGTATGGTAGTCAAGACTTTGATGGACTAGATTAGTGAGCTAGACATGTATTTTGAATACGAAGAGATTAAAGAATATAAGTGGCCAAAATTTGTTGTAACTAGGTTTAGAGGCTATGTTGCATTGTGGCAGGACAATGTGCAGGCTGAAAGAAGGAAAAATGGGAAACCATTGATTAACATTTTGGATAGGATGATAGCTAAGATGAAGGGGAAATTTCTGCCAAAATAATATTAGTTATCACTCTACAGCCATGTGCATAAAATCAAGAAGATATTGCTAACCATTAGAGAATATACTGAGGTGTTTTAAAGGGTGAATTTGAGGGCAAGTTATGTATAAAAGACCCTAGAGAAGACAACAAGGTATATCAATAGCTCGAAGCTAGAAATTCAAGATAAAATCAACATGATTTCTCCACAAATGATGGAAGAAGCATACAATTTTTCCTCAAAGGTAGAGGAGATGATAATGAGGAAGCAAATTTGAAGAAGGGGATGTGGTTTTAGGGGAAAAGGGCATACATATGGAAGACAATAGGCTCCAACCCAAAATAATGATGCAGGGAACTCGAGACATCAAGGACAGCAAGAGAAAGAAGGTGACTCCAGAGGAGGAAGACCTTACAGGAGAGGTAGAGGTAGAGGAAGAGGTAGAGAGACTGTCTACGAGTGTTATAAATGTCGATAGCTAGGTCGCATATCTTTTGAGTGCCTTGAGAATGAGACATGAGGACAAAGAGATGCATATGTAACTCAGCTAGAAGCAGCAGAAGCACAGGAACTTATGGTAGAAACATCACCAGAAACAGTGGAATATTTAATGATGAGTAAGGTCTTTTTCAAACCAACCAAGGAGACTACTGAACTAGTACATAGGAAAGCCTTGTTTAGGACTGTTTGTAAGGATGAAGGAAAATGCTACAAAGTGGTGATTCATAGTGGGATCATTGACAATCTAATTTCTACAGAAATGGTGGAAAAGCTTGCATTGAAAAGGTTGAAGAATTCGACACTATATAAAGTGTCGTGGTTGTAGAAGGGTCACCAATTATTGGTAAGTGAGTAGAGTGAAGTAGATTTCTACATCATACGATATAAGGATAAGATAGTTTGTGACATCATGGAAATGGATTTTTGCCTCCTTATTTTGGGACAACCTTCACAATTTGATAGGAGAGTTGTGCACGATGGACAAAGAAATTACTATCATCTTGAAAAATATGGCATCAAGAACACTCTTTTACCATAAAGGAAGAAATTAAAACTTGGGCAAGTACCTTAAAAGCATTGTTGTTGGGAGGAAAGGAATTTATGCAAAAAAAGGAGGAAGAAGAGGTAAGCTATGCGGTGGTCTGCAAGCCAAAGGTAATACTTATGCACACTAAAATTACTGATTTGCCTATTGAGATTCAAGAGATGTTGCATGAGTTTAGTGATATTATGGTATATGACTTTCCAGGTTAGTTACCACTCCATAAAAGTATCATCTATCACATAGACTTTATATTAGGAGCAAGCCTTATGAATAAAGCTTCTTACTGAATGACACCCAAGGAGAATGAAGAGATAAGGAAGTATGTTCAAGGACTGTTGGACAAAGGATTAATAATAGAGAGCTTGAGTCCATGTCTTGTCCCTGTGGTGCTTAGTCCAAAGAAATATGGTGAATGGAGGGTGTGTACAGATTCCAAAGAAATTAATAAGATTAAAATTAGGTATAAATTTGTATTTCGATGGATGGATGACATGATCGATTATTTGAGTGGGGTTCCATACTTCTCAAAGCTTGATTTGAAGAGTGGTTACCATCAGAGTTTGATCAGAGAAGGGGACAAGTGGAAGACAACCTTCAAGACTTATAGTGTACTATATGAATGGTTGGTCATGCCGTTTGGACGGACAAATGCACCAAGCACCTTCATGCAGTTGATGAATGAGGTCTTGAAGGAGTTTGTGGGTAATTTTGTTATTGTTTACTTAGATTATATTTGATTTTCAGCCAAAAAAGGAAGAACACCTTAAGCATGTAAGGTGTTCTATCTCTGAGATGATAATTATTAGCTATTATGCTAGGGCATCTAAGATAACTATTTTGGGAGTTTTGTTTTAATTTGGAGGACCAATGCATGAAACAGATATAAAACAGTGATGCCTAACCTTTCGAATAATATTAATATTAAAACAACGGGAAGCTATTAAAAATCACACAGTGATATAGATTGTATGTTGGTGAGCAGAAATAGAGCAATGATATGATTTTTACAATATTAAAATTGAACATTAAACAATAATAAGTATGAAAACCTTTAAACCATGTTTAGAAGGCTTAACAGAATATACTTAAGTTTACTAAAGATGCTAATAATTTAATAATTAAGATGGAATTAATTAAACAAACAGTTAATATAATTCGTTCTCTTTTTAGATAATCACTTCAAAAGCTTATAGGAATAGATTGAAACTCAATTATGCCTACCTAGTTATCTCTGCAAAACATAAGAATATGAAGAAAAACACTGTGAATATAATTGTAAAAACTAGAGGAAAACAAAACTGTATGAACTAGAATTCAGAATCCTCAACTTTGTATTAATGTTTCAAAAAGCTCAAGTACATTTAATGTCTAAAAATGCTTCTTCAAAGGTGTAACCCTTAATAAATCGTAAAAGAGATTTATTTATACAATAATAGAACTCAGAAAATATCTCAAACTCTTTTACAAAAATAGATGATTACAAAATCAAAAACATAAACTGCTAGTTGATGTGACACTATTTTGTTGCTGAGTTGTTGATGGTTATTGATGGAAATATTGAAAACTATTCAAACTATGCTCATTGTTCCTTTAAAAGTTGAATGTTATTAGATCACCCTTCAGTTAACTAAATCTGTCAATTCTTCCCAATGTTTCTTTTCTAGGATAGATATCCTAATTACTCTTCTCTAAATTTCATCCATCTCTGTATATTTAGTAAAAGTGGGTTTTACTAAAAATATGTGTCTGATCTCATTCAAAATAAAGAAAGTATCACTGAGTGTATTTACTATAAGTGTTGGTGTTGTTGAACCTCTTATGTTTGAAACTGAAGCTGCATGTTTTCCCACCTCAATCAGCTTCTGAACGTAATCCTCAATTGGTATCAATTTGTCATTAATCACAGGCATGGAGGGTAAACCCTTGCTGGTCAAGGGTTCTATCCTGCTGAAAATTTGTTGACCTATGGTATTGATTGCTGCAGTTTTCCTGCAACTGAAGGAGAAGGTTTTTCTTGGTGACGACCTCCTTTACCTCCAATATAGTTGTAGTTCTGTCACTTATGCCTAATTCCTCAAGCTCATTATTTTCTTTGGAATTCAGGAACTTGATGATATCCAAAGAAATTTCTAACATATCTTGAAGTTGCTCAGTAATAGTCTCAAATGCATCCATAGCTTTCTCCAAGAGACCCTTCTAATCAAACACTATCTTGATATAGGGCCAAATATCCTTGATTGATTCTATAATTTCTTCCCACAAAATTTCCTTTGCTATACCCAATTTGTTTCCAATGAAAGATTCCTTGAGTTCCCTTTGCAGTACTTCAATCTAACCTTTGACTCTATCGAACTCACCTGCATGTGAGTTATCTATTACTGACTTCATTAGATTTAACTCTTTGAGTTCATCCTTCAGTTCCTTAATTTCTCATGTCTTGATAGACAAGTTTTGAACAACTTCAGCAAGTTTTTCAACTCCTTCTACTGTACCTATAGTCGATGTTGTAGCGGAAGTGGAAACTTTGGTGGTGTGAATTGTTGTAAGGGAGATTATATCCATTGGAGTTTGAGCCTTGTTAACAACTTCCTCTTTTTCCTTGACCAGTTTCTCCATCTGCTCCTCCATTTTTTTGATCTGCAGATTTTTCTCTATGATGAGCTTCATCATGTTAGACTTCTGATTTTGTGTTTCTTCAATTTATTTAGCCATTGGATCTTTAAAGGCTAGAAATTTTAGTTGCTTCTTTTATGCTGCAACTTTAGCATTCTTCTTCTTAATAAGATCTTTTGTAGTGTTTATGTTGGAGGGATCATATCCCATATTCAACACTAGATTTTCCAAGGATTGAATCTTGTTGTCCTTTGATAATGAGGAGACTTTCTCTAGCTTAAGTTGTGACTGCGTGTTGGCCAAGGTAACCCGCATCTTTGACAAACTCATGGCAGTGTTAGTCAAGGTGGAAGAAATCATTTGCCCAGTTTGTTTGTGCATCTCAATTTGATCAATTGGATGCACATACTTCACATTGAACTCAAAAGAGGTATGCTTTTGATAGTGAGCAACAATCCTAGGCTGTGGAATTTGGGCTTGTAAGAAAGCCATTTGCATCTTTCCCTTCTCAGAGTCAAATACTGAGAGAAGCCTGGCTTGAGAGCTAGAAGAATGCTTCCATAATTGGGTATAAGTTTTCAGCTTGAATTCTTCATTACTCCTTTTAATCTCACTGAAGACATGGAAAATGTATTCCTCCTTATCTTTTGGAATGTCTCCACTAGTCTGAATTACCTGCTATTCTTGAGAAGTAGTAGAATGAGTTGGGGACTGTGTAGATTGTCCACTGGATTGTGTATAAACCATAATATCTCCAAGTCCATCTAATGTTGTCCTCTGAGGTTCATTTCTTGCACCAACAATCACAAAGATCCTTGGTCTCTTCTTTCTTTGCACTATTCTGAAGCCTTGGCTTGATGCTTCAGTTGTAGGAGAAGACTGTTCTTCCCTTCCTCTTTTTGTTGACTTTCCTTTTGCAAGTGGAGTTTGCAAATTTGATGTAGAAATTGCCTGCTGTTTAGCCTTTTTGAGGGCATTCCCTATCCATTCCAATTGATTCTTATATTGTTCTATTTCGAGCCTGGCTGTATGGTGATATGCAGTGAACTTGTTTTCTAGCCCGAGTTTAGAAATCACTCCCATTGGGTCATAAGACCATGTGAAACTAGACCAAAATTCATCTCTTTTAATAATTTGTCTACTTCCTCTCTAGATTCCCTCGTGTTACAAATGAATGGACCAACTTGGGCTTTCAACTTGAGATTTGATTTCTTCTTTGAAGCAACAAAGTGCACTTCATCTGCATTTAACCTCTGCCTTATATATTCTAGTGCAAAGATTCTGATAAGTAAGTACTTGGGTAGTTTGTAGGGTGGAAGCACACAACGATAAACCTTGATCTCTCTATATTTTTGGTAGCAATACCAATCCCCTATTGAATATTGATCAACCAACTATAATACTTTTACAATCTTCTCACTAATCATTGGTACTGGAGTGTTGATCTTAAGACCGATAGCTAGATGAATAAATAGTTCTATGAACTATTTCTATGTAAACGCTTCCTTCTTCTTCATTCCCATTGAAGTCCAGAATATCACTAATTGTTGTTTTCCTTACCCATCTATTTTTTCTAAAGAAAATGGGAATTTGTCTCCCTAAAAATATATAAAATGGTATACAAGTACTGAAGCATACTTGAATACTTTTTCAATATTAAACTTGACGAATTTCTCATGTATTGCCTTAGCTAGGAACTGACTGAAATCATAAATAACAATGGGTTTAGAATCAGTAGAAAATATGGATAAGAAACCAAGGATGGCTTCATTAACATTTTCATTAGAGTTGTAACTAAGAAAATAGGACAAAATAGAAGTGATTTTCTTGGTTCTATCAGGGAAGATGGATGAATAATAGGGAGGGTTTCTTTTAGTCACGGGGCTATCAATAGCTAGAAAAAGTTCAAGGGTCTGGGATGTTTTAGTAAAGTCTAGTTTTTGATAGGCTTCTATCCGATTCTCATGGGAAAAAGGATGAGTTGGTGTAGTAGAAGGGGCCTACAACATTTTCTCAATGGACTCAGAATTGATTAAACAAAGGATTTCTCCTATGGGTGAAATAATTTCTCTCTGACTCGGATCATATGATTCATGGCATTTCCTCACAAATTCAGGTGCTCTGTGTATCTGAGGAAAAATATAGTGAGGGAGTTGGGAATCCAAGATCCCTATCTCATATGTCTGATCAATTGGTTGATCTTCCATCCAACAATAGATTTTGTACAAATCAAATTGAGAAGAGCTCTCAATGATTTTATAATTTCTGTTGACCAATGGGGTATGATGGAAGTTGACCAGTGGATGAATAAGGGGATTTGGGACTTCTGCAATTTCTTTTCGCTTAGGAGGCATTTTGTTAAATGAATTTCAAACTGAGAATGATGGAAATAGGCCTAAAATATAGTGATCACAATCAAAACAATATAACTATAAAAGGAGCAAGTCTACTTGGATGGCAATTTCCTGAACAAGAAAAATAATTGCTTAATGTCAGATAATGGTTGAGCCGCAGGGAAGAAACTTTCAATGATCAACTTTGGTTACAAAAATGGATTGTAACAATTTTAATGAATTAACAAGGTTTATAATGGAAAAATGGGAGTGGGGGTGGCAACGAATGGTTAAATTTTTCATTAATTATCCAACAAGATTAATTAACAGGTCTTTGAATCATAAATTTACACGAGTTGAATTGAATGGATAATAGATAGGCATCAATTGATTGGACGGTATAGATGATATGGAGTGTGATGTGGAGCGTGACGTGGAGTGGTGGTAGATGATCGCTTATATACTGCGTTTGAGACTAAGGTGAGGCGGTAAGTAGTTTTAGGATTTTAAGTCTTGAAACACTAAAACATGGAAAAGGATGTTTAGGACAACAGTTTAGGAAACTGCCCATTTCAGACCCCCCCGCAAATAAAGTTCGGGCAGTGAATGAGGGTCGAGGAGGGACATGGGCCATGAAATCTTGTGTGGGTATGTAGGATGAAAGATAAGGTAAGGGGTGTTTAACAGTGAGGAAGAAGTGATGGTGGGGTCATGAATTTAAGGGCAGATGTGACAATTGTGGGTCATGGTGAATAATGAATAAATGGATACATTTATGAAATATCATAGATTCTCTTTAAAACTTATGGTTAATTAAAACCCATTATTGTATGCATAGCTTTCCAATGTTACATCTTAGGGTAAAATCAATTTGATGCTCCAATTACATTTCACATGTCTACCTACCCTTTTATTCCTAACATTTTTCATTTATCTATTCGAGTGCATTTAAGCTAGCAACTCAATATTTCCTTTTTATGACTAATCTACCTCTATCCCTTATTTCCTTCATTAGCTCAGATTAAACTGTTGAGCTAATTTTATTTTCCAACTATTCACAATCAAACTTAAATCAAATCCAATCATGATTACACTATATAATTGGATCAAATAAACTAGTGTGTCATCTAAACAAACTGCACACAACTATTATTTGCAAAACTTAACTACACTAAGAGTACTAGCATTTAGATTTGCAACACTTTTAGAGTTTAATTGTTTTTTTCTTTTCTTTCTAAGCTAACATTTTGTTTTTTCCTTCATTTTTAGGGCATCTGTTCTAACATTTTATTTGATATGCACTTGTTTATTAAAAATCCCTAACATTTTTAAATCAATATTATTTTTGTACATATCCTAACTTAACATTTTTTGCAATATATTTTCATGTTTTGACTAGTTGATTCTAATGTACCAGAACCCAAAAAATGCTACAACATCGACTCCAACTGGGGACTGCTTTCTCTTGCAGAATGCAGAGAACCTATAGATCCTTGTGCCTTCTCCTTGGGTTATGGAGTCCTTGCTGTAAAAAATCACACTGATATATTGAAAAGTAAAACAAATCGGAGTTTTTATAGTGATAATAATGAAATCTACTTCAACTTGTAAGTATTGAATGTAATGATTGAGGAACCTTCCCTTAACAAGATAAGCGGAATATAATCCCTCAAGATTTTGTAGCACAAAAGTGTTGTTTCCATTTACTTCAGCAATGGCTAAAGTCCAAACCACAGGTTATTAAACTTGCCATGTTTTCCCTTATCTTCTCTTATGGTATCCCATCTAAGAACTAGATCACCTTCCTTGAGGTCCCTTTCCCTAGATCTTCTGTCAAGCAGGCTCTTCATCTTATTCAGATACTTTTTCAATTTATATTGAACTCCATTTGTGTTTTCATTTCGTTCAATATTCTAATTTATTCTACTTGAAAAATCATCAAGTTCAACTGTTGAATTCTGCAGGAATTTTAAAACAGGGAAGGCCAAATTGGTAGGGAAGATGGCATCTTTCCCATATACTAACTAAAAAGGATATTTTCTAGTAGATCTCTTTGGAGTAATCATGTTTTCCCAAATTGCATAAATTAGGTGAGAATCCTAGCTCTTTTTATGATCTACTAAATTCTTTTTGATTACCTTCACCAGACTTTTATTTTAGGATTCTGCAAGGCCATTACCTTGAGGATAATATGGAGTCGAATGATGCAACAAAATCTGATATTTCTAGAAAAAACTTAATCATCTTGACACTGGAAAATTTTGCTACATTATCAGTAACAATTTGAGTTGGGAAACCAAATCTAGATAAGATGTTTTCTTCAATGAATTTGATTACTACTAAATCAGTAGCATTTCTTACTAGGATTTCTTCCACCCATTTAGTGAAGTATTTTGTTGATGTGATGATTCATCTATGCTAATTACTTGAAGTAGGATAAATCTCTCCAATAAAATCTAATCCCCATTGGAGAAAAGGTGTTGAAACTATAGTTGGGATCAGTGGAAGAGTTGCTAATTTTTGCTTACCAACAAACATTTGATAGGGCACACAACTTCTGATCTTTGCTCCTACCTATAAGAATAATGTGCGACAATAAAATCCTACCCTTAATATCTTATATGTTGTTGCTCTCCAAGCATAATGTCCTCCACAAAATCCTGTGTGAAACTAGTCAATGATTCCTTCAATCTCTGATTCTAGTAAACACAATAGCAAAATATTAAGTGGGTCTTTCCAGCATAGATTTGCATTTATGATACAGTATTTGACTACTTTCAATTTGAGAGTTTTACACTAACTTTTGGAGAACGATGCTGGACATTCAAAATGTATTAAGAAATTTACAATGTCTTGATACCAATTTGATAAGAGAAATGTATCATCAATGTGTATAGGGCTAATTTGATCTGAAGGTAAAGGTTCTTGTGGATTCTTTTCTTCAAGGTGAAGGGAAAGTTCTTGTGGATTCTCCCCTTCTGCAAGAACAGAATGTTCTTGTGTATTCTTCTTATCTGAACTTTGAGAAGGTTCTTGTGGATTCTTCTCATTCAAATTTTGGAAAGGTTCTTGTCGATTCTTCCCTTGTATTTCCAAAACAGGATTGATTCCAAGCACTTTACAGTTGGATTAAGCTAGAAGCTTAGCTAATCCTTGACCCTTTACTAGATTTGTCGTTTTTATAGTTATATCAAACTCCAGAATTTGAGTGATCCATCTACCTCTCTTCCCATCAGATTTAGGTTGAATTAAAATAATCTTCATAGCACTATTAGGAACATAAGCAATAATGGGTGAATGCAAGACATACATCATGAATGATTTATGGGCTCGAATAACGACATAGGCTTGCTTCTCAATTATGTCATACTTAATCTCAACATCTCTCATAAACTTACTGAAAAAGGATATGGGTTGGTCATGGGAATCATCGTTCTTTTGTAATAAAACAACATGAAGGGTTGTTTCTGAGGCAAGGAAAAAGGCACTGAATGGTTTGGTATAATTAGGTTTGGACAAGGTTGGAGCTTCACAGATAGCCTTCATGATCTGATCAAATGCATATCTCGAAGAGATAGTCCATTTAACTTCATGGTCCTTTTAGAGCATGTCAGTTATGTCTTTTACAATTTCAGCGTAATTAGGGATGAATCTCCTTAAAAAATTAATCTTGCCTAGAAAAGCTTCAATCTCCTTCTTATTTCTAGGTAAGGAACATTTTTAATGGTAGATACACATTTGGGATAAATCGCCACTTCTTCCTTTTAGATTATGTGGCCCAAAAATTTTCCTTGTTTGATAGTAAACATAGACTTTTTTGGATTCAGTGATATCCTGAATTTCCTACACCTGTCAGAAACCTTCCTCAAATGCTTAAGATGTTTCTTATCATAATTAAAAAAATTAGTTATGTCATCAATATAAATGACTAAAATTTGTTTTCTAACCCACAAAAGCTATGTCCATAGCTCTCTGAAATGTTGCTCCAACATTAGATCAACCAAAGGGCATTCTAGAGTACATAAATGTACCCCAGGGTGTAGTAAAGGCTGCCTTCTCTCTATCTATGGGATCAACATTAACCTGATTATAACCTGAAAAACCATGAAGCATAGAAAGTCTTTGTGCTCCTGAAACCATTTGAAGTAACTGATCCATTTTGGGTACAGGATAGTTATCTTTAGGTGATGATTTGTTCCAATTTCTAAAGTCTACACACAGTTTGATTTCTCCATTCTTCTTTCTAACAGGAACTAATTTAGCAGCCCAATTAGAATACCTAAGAGGGAGAATGATCTAGGCATCTAGCATTTTCTTAATTTCCTTTTCTATAGTTGGTAGAAGAGCAATATTAATCCTCCTAAGTTTCTGTTGATAAGGTTTTGCTTCTAGTTTTAAAGGAATCTTATGTTGTATAAATGAAGTGTCATAAGTCTTTAGATTATCATAAATCCATGCAAAAACATCTTTGTAATGTTCAAGTAACTTAAGGTATTGAGTTTTGATTCCAGGATCTAGAGATGCACATATTTTGTTGTTTTTAATATCATCATTTGTTCCAATGTTAATTTCATTTATGTCATCTAGTGTAGAAATTGAATGTGGGTTTCTGAGGACATCATTTTGATCAAACAACTTCTCTGAAGGAATTAGACCTTTAGGAATGAAATTGTTAGATAATTGAATGATATCATGTTTAACAATTTTTGAATTAAAATTTGACTTATCATTTTCATTTATGTTTTCGTTTGCTTCTGTTCTATCTCATTGATTTGTAGAACTAAAAAATCATCTATAACCTATAGGAAAGATTTTATTTGTTCATGATCTTCAAATATATGCCAGTATTTTAGATTGTCTAGGATAGATGGTCTGTATTTGACTTGTATTTGATAGATCACATTAATCTGATCATGAATTTTAAAGGAACTAGAAGAAACATCCAAGGCATCTACATGAATATTCTAATCTCTTGGAATATAAGTCAAATTGAAATCATTAAAGAAATTTTCAATTGAATACCAAACCTCATGTTGATAAGATCTGAGCCTAGGATGTTTTGTTTGGCAAATATTTCTAACTTGTTTGACAATGAGCTTTGAGTTAGTGAAAACACTTAGGTTTTGAACCTTTAAGCTTTTGGCTAATTGGAGTCCTAAAAGGAAATCTTCATATTCAACTACATTATTTGTAACTTCAAAATCAAGTTTGCATGATTGTGTAACGTTTTCGTTTTCTAGTGAGATTAAAACTACCCCAGCTCCTACTCCATCATTAGTACAGGAACCATCAAAGAATAGTTTCCATACATTAGTTCTATTTGGTACAGGACGTTCAACTACATCTTCAATTTCTACTGGAGTTTCATGTGCTTGGTTTGAAGAGAGTTGAAAACAACCAAAATCTTGATCAATTTCATAAATGGGATGGTTCCTTGGTTGATATTTTTTCAAATAGTGTGCACAAACCTTACCTCTCTATATAAACTTAGTTGCTATCACCCATAAATAGGAATGGTCGCATAAGACATGTCCATCTGAAGAGTTCCCCCTAATTTCGCACAACAAGACCTAGAAAGGAGCATTCCAAATTTGGGAGGGATATCTGTGACAAATATATCAAGAACCACACTTTTCGTTGGAATTTGGGCAAGGGTGACTCCTAAATCCTTAATCAATCCTAAGCAAGGCACCCTTTTGGAATCAAAAGTGTACAAATCATGATAGGATCTAGTTATGTCAAGCTTTAAATGGACCATGATAGTTTTTGGCATCAGGTTATGTGAAGCTCCAAAATCAAGCATACAATTGTATAACATGGAATCATTTGTCTTAAGAATTACATAAAAAGGGGGCACTATTTCATCAATCATATCTGAAATCGGACCAAAGACAATTGCTGGTTTTTCATCTTGAATAATAATGATGTTACTTTCAGCATCAACCGAGGCGTTTTGTATCCATTTGGAGACTTGACTTTTATACCGAGGGTTTTTGGAAAGTTATAATAGTGGAATTGGGATTTTAACTCTTTCTAACTCTTTTTCAACATTAAATGTAGTCAAAACATTATTTTCATTTTGAGTGGTTTCAGTTGACTGATTTAATGGTCAAATAATAGTTGATGAGTTTCAACATCTTTGGTACGGGGTTCAATTATTGGAGTTTCCTTAGGAGATCTTTCAGGGCCATGTCTAGGCCTAAGATCACATCTTTTGTTCAAATCTGCAATTAGGAATTCAGAGAAGGCATAGCATTTGGAAACCTATGAGAACTCTTGATCTTCTTGAACTTGGTTTTGTTGTGAGAGGGGAATAATAGAAATCCGATCAGAAGAAGTGTCCATATTATTAATGTCCTTAGTGATAGTCATAGTATTATCATCAGGTTGTTGATCATCGATTAAAAGAGGAGTTGGGACCTTCAGATAATTGCTAGGTTTTTGAAGAATTTGTAATTGTGGATTTATTTTGTATTGACCTTGATTTTGTTTTTGGGGTCTAGTGACTGTTTGTTGAACTGTTCTAGGTTGAGTCTCAATCTTGGAAATTCTATTGGATAGACTTCTAAGAAGAGAAGTTATTTCATCTATTTTAGAATCTCCAGTGATAATTTTAGAAGAGGTTGAGGCCTCTTGACTAGTTTTAAGTTTCCTTTATTCTTTTTCCTCTTTAGCCTTTAAGGTGGCGTATGCAACCCTGTTTGCTTCCACCTCTATAGCATTAGTTTCCATATCTTCAACAGTCCTTGAAGTTCTTTCTCTTAAAACTACAGCAAAATTATCTTCAAAAGCTTTTGAAAACCTAGATTTGGCTACTGCTATAGGAGGTTTGCAAAAAAGGGGCATCTTATGATAAATTTTGTTGAACCTTTTGATAAAATCAGAGACAAGTTCACCAAAATTTCTTTTAAGTTCTTCAAACTCAGCCAAAAATTAAAGAGCATCTTTCTTCACTCCCCATTGATTTTTAAATATATTTGTTAGTTCTTCCCAATTTCTAATGGAATTTGTGGGCAATTGCCTAAACAAAGTTCTTACATTTCCCTCAAGAGACTAAACAAACAACCTCATGTAAACATTCTCTTGTTCTATGTTCATGTTATCTACAAAGTCTAGAAATGCTTGAAGATGGCCTTCAGTTGACGGGCCTGTTTCTCCATTATACCTAGGAAGGTGTTTCAAATATCCATTTGGAAAAGCATCAAGGATTGGAGGTTAAACTAAAGCTAGATATCTTTCCTATACAATGGGTTGGAATGCCATAGTAGAAGATGATATATGAGATGTTTGCGAAGATAATGATAAAGAAGAGGAAGATGGTGAAAGAGGGGGTGAACTACTATGTGTGGGTGAATTAGGAGGTGATAAAGAAGGTGGAGAAGTCCTGAATGATTTTAGAGGAGTCTTAATAACCAACTTGTGGACCTGAGGATGAATATATTCTTTTGATTCAAAGAGGGGATTAGAATATATTGAAAAGGTCCCTTCAAGCTGTTTAGAGGTAAAAGATTCAGGTTGTTTAGAGGTGGAATGAAATTAGTAAGCAATGGGAGATATAAAGTTTGTAGGTTTGTATTCAGGTAAATGAACACCCAAGTCAAACTCAGATTTAGGTGATCCTAGTGGAAGTGGGTGTTCTCGATGAGATTCAAGTGAATGAATAAGGAAATCTTATTTGAGGTCAACTCCCATATCTAGGAGTTTAGCAACCCTAGGTGTTAAGTGAGAGTAGTCTGGATGGGATAGAATGTTACTATAGGGATAAAATTGGATTATGTATTCATTGTGTAAGGCTAAAGTGGAAGAAGATGATTGATGTCTTCTTTTGGAATTGGCCTTTCTCAGAAGTTTCTCTGGATTTGGTAGAGGACTAACTATGCCAGATTCAGAATGGGATCTAGTGTTCTTAAAAGGTGCTAGTTTGACCTAGTGGAGTCACCAAGTGAAATATTTTGACCTATCTAGACCTTTAGTCACCTTAAAGGAATAGAATATGTATCGTTTCCCCAGGAAAATTTAATAAAATTCGATTCCCTGTCAACATCGCCAAATTGATGTTGTATCTCTGAGATGATAATGGTCAGCTATCATGTCACGGCATCTAAGATAATTTTTTTGGGAGTTTTGTTTAAATTTGGAGGACCAATATATGAAACAAACATAAAACAGTGATGCCTAACCTTTTGATAATATTAATATTAAAACAGAGGGCTTCCATTAAAATTCACACAGTCATATAGATTGTATGTTGGTGAGTAGAAACAGAGAAATGATATAATTTTTACAATATTCAAATTGAACATCAAACAATCATAAGCATGAAAACCTTTAAACCATGTTGAGAAGGCCTAACAAAATATACTTAAGTTTACTAAAGATATTGATGATTTAATAATTAAGAGTGAATTAATTAAACAGACAGTTAATATAATTCATTCTCTTTTTAGATGATCACTTTAGAAGCTTATAGGAATAGATTGAAGCTCAATTATTCCTACTTAGTTATCTCTGCGAAACATAAGAATATGAAGAAAAAAATCATGAATATAACAAGAAAAGCTTAGAGGAAAACAAAATTGTATGAACCTGAATTCAGAATCCTCAGCTTTGTATTAATGTTTCAGAAAAGTCAAGTACATTTAATGTCTAAAAATGCTTCTTCAAGGGTGTAACCCTTAATAACTCATAAAAGAGAGTTATTTAAACAATAATAAAACTAAGAAAATATCTCAAACTGTTTTACAAAAATAGATGATTACAAAATTAGAAGGATAAACTGCTAGTTGATGTGGCACTATTTTGTTGCTGAGCTATTCATCCCTGTTGCTAGAAATATTGAAAACTATTGAAACTATACTCAATGTTCCTTTAAAATTTGAATGTTGTTAGATCGCCCTTTAATCAAGTAAACCTATCAATTCTGCCCGGCATTTCTTTTCTGAGATAGATATCTTAATTACTCTTCTATAATTTTCATCCATCTCTGTATACTTAGTAAAAGTGGTTTTTACTATAAATATGTGTCTGATCTCATTCAAAATAAAGAAAGTATCCTTGAGTGTATTTACTATAAGTTTTGGTGTTGTTCAACCTCTTATGTTTGAAACTGAAGTTACATGTTTGCCCACCTCTGTCAGCTTCTGAACATAATCCTCAATTGGCATCAATTTGTCATTAATCACAAGCATGGAGGGTAAACCCTTGTTGGTCAAGGGTTCTATCTTGCTGAAAAACCGCTAAACTATGGTATTGACATTGCACTTTTCCTGCAACTGAAGGACGAGGTTTTTATTGGTGATGACCTTATTCACCTCCAATATAGTTGTAATTTTGTCACTTATTCCTAATTCCTCAAGCTCATAGCTGTCTTTGGAATTTTGGAACTTGATGATTTCTGAAGCAATTTCTAGCATATCTTCAAGCTTAGTAATAGTCTCAACTGATTCTTGAGCTTTCTCCAAGAGATCCTTCTGATCAAACACTATCTTGACATAGGGCCAAATATCCTTGATTGATTCTATCATTTCATCCCACAGAATTTCCTTTGCTAAACCCAATTTTTATCCAATGAAAGATTCCTTGAGTTCCCTTTGTAGTACCTCAATTTGAACTTTGACTCTCTTCAACTCAGCTGCATGTGAATTGTCTCCTACTAACTTCATAAGTTGTAACTCCTTGATTTCAACCTTTAGTTTCTTAATTTCTCCTATCTGGATAGATAGGTTATGAACAGCTTCAGCTCCTTCTATTGTACCTATAGTCGATGTTGTAGCTGAAGTGGAAACTTTGGTGGTGGGAATTACTGTAAGGGGGAATATATGAACTTACTCTTTTTCCTCAATCTGTTTCTCCATCTACTCCTCCATTTGTTTGATCTAAATATTTTTCTCTATGATGAACTTCATGATGTCATACTTCTAATTTTATATTTCTTCACTTTCTTTAGCCATTGGATCCTCAGAGGCTTGCAATTTGAGCTCCTTCTTTAATCATGCAAATTCAACATTCTTCCTCTTAATAAGCTCTCCTGCAACGTTTATTTTGGAGGGATCATATCCCATCTTCAGCACTAGATTTTCCAAGGAATGAATCTTCGTGTCCTTTGCTAATGAGGAGACTTTCTCATGCTTAAGTTGTGACTGAGTGTTGGCCAAGATAACCTGCATCTTTGACTAACTCATGGCAGCCTTAGTCAAGGTGGATGAAATCATATGCCCAGTTTGTTTGTGCATCTCAATTTGATCAAATTGGATGCACATCCTTCACATTGAACTCAAAAGAAGTATGCTTTTGATAGTGAGTAGTAGTCCTAGGTTGTGGAATTTGGGCTTGTAGGAAATCCATCTGCATCTTTCCCTTCTGAGAGTCAAAGATTGAGAGAAGCCTGTCTTGAGAGCTAGAAGAATGTTTCTAGAATTAAGTATAAGTGTTCATCTTCAATTCTTCATTCTTACTTTAATGTCACTAAAGACATGGAAAATGGCTTCCTCCTTATCTTTCAGGATGTCTCCACTAGTCTAAATTACCTATTGTTCCTAAGAAGTAGTAGAATGAGTTGGGGAATGTGTAGGTTTTCCACCAAATTGTTATAAAGCATAGTATCTCCAAGTCCATCTAATGTTGTCTTTTGAGGTTCATTTTTTGCACCAAAAATCATATAGATCCTTGGTCTTTTATTTCTCTACACTATTCTGAAGCCTTGGCTTGATGCTTCAGTTGTAGGAGAAGATTGCTCTTCCCTTCCTCTTTTTGTTTACTTTTCTTGTGCAAGTGGAGTTTCCACATTTGATGTAGAAACTTCCTGCTCTTCAGCCTCTTGGAGGGTGTTCTTTGTCCATTCCAATTGATTCTTATATTGTTCTATTTTAGGGCTAGTTGTATGGTTATATGCATCGAAAATTTCTTCTAGCCTGAGTTTAGAAATCATTCCCATTATGTCATAAGACCATGTGAAAATGAGACCAAAATTCATCTCCTTTAATAATTTGTATGCTTCCTCTCTAGATGCCTTGGTGTTACAGATGAATGGACCAACTTGGGCCTTCAGCTTGAATTGCGATTTATTCTTTGTAGCAACAAAGTGCACTTCATTTGCAATTAACCCCTGCCTTATATATTCCAATGCAAAGATTCTAATAGGCAGGTACTTGGGTAGCTTGTAGGGTGGAAGCTCACAACCGTCGACCTCGATCTCTATATAGTTTTGGTAGTAATACCAATCCCCTATTGCAGCTTGATCAAGCAACTATAATACTTTGACAATCTCCTCACTAATCCTTGGTACTGGAATGTTGTTCATAAGACTTAGAGTTGGATGAATAAATAGTTCTATGAATTGTTTATATGTAAACTCTTCCTTCTCCCTCATTCCCATTGAAGTCTAGAATATCATTGACTGTTTCTTTCCTTCCTCATCTAGTTTCTGTAAAGAAAATGGGAATTTGTCTCCCTAAAAATATATAAAAAGGTGTACAAGTACTAAAGCATACTTGAATACTTCTTCGGTATTAAACTTGACAAATTGTACATGTATTGCCTCAGCTAGGAATTGATTGAAATCATAAATAACAATGGGTTTAGAATCAGCAAAAAAGATGGACAAGAAACCGAGGATGGCTTCATTAACATTGTGATCAGAGTTGTAACCAAGCAAATAGGAAAAAATAGAGGTGATTTTCTTGGTTCTATTAGGGAAGATGGATGAATGATAAGGAGGGTTTCTTTTAGGCAGAGGGCAATAAACAACTAGAAAAATTTCAAGGGTCTGGGGTCTTTTAGTAAAGTTTAGTTTTTGATAGGCTTCTATTAGGTTCTCATGGGAAAAAGGATGAGTTGGTGTCATAGAAGGTGTAGGTTTTAACCCCGTACAGAAACTACCTGCATACGAATTCTAAAACACAAAAAATAAACAATTCGAGAGCATAACACATAAAACACGTATACACAGAGATTTTTCCTTGGATCCCAAAACCGAGACTACCAGCTTGATTTTTCCTTATGTTCCTTTCAATGTTAGAATATATATTTATACATGCCGAAGCATCTAATACCATGGATCGAAAACCATCGCATCCAAAACTGTGTGTGAAAATCATGCACAAAACAATAGGTAGATCCGCCCAACCTAACATAGGGTCCAAAAACTAAATTTTCTAGGGTGCTGCCCTAGACCCCATAGATTGGGGTTACCTACACCCCTCAAACCCCTTGTGAATCCCCGCGCTACTCAATCAATGCAACGAAGGGGGGGCTCTGTCCCCCTTCTAACCCCCTAGTTAACTACGTGGGCTAGTCATCGAAAGAATATAACACAACCCAACATTCTCCCACTTGTTGTTTTCTTTCCATGGGGAGCCACAAGAGAACTTACTCATTTATCCAACCATGTAATGCCCATTGTTTCTCTACACCAAGAGAACTTCTCATAGTTCACAAATTTTATCAATGCATCTGCATTATTCTTCAAAGTGTCCACCTTTACCAACAACACCTTTTTGTCTTCTATCATATCACTCACAAAGTGATACTGAACATCAATGTACTTTGTCTTTGAATAATATGCAGGGTTTTTTGCCAAGAAAATTGCACTTTGGCTGTCACAATCTATCCTTATAGCTCCTTATACTAACCCCATACTTGAACACAATCTCTGCAACCAAACTACTTCCTTGCTTGCATGAGTGGCTGCCATGTATTCTGCCTCTATAGTTGATAGTGCCACTACAGATTGTTTCTTACTCACCCAACTGACTACACCTCCAAATAGGTTAAACACATACCCACTTGTAGATCTTCTCTGATCTAGATCTCTAGCCCATTCTGCATAAACAAAGCCACGAATATCCAACACTCTGTCCAATCCTGGTCTTCCTTGGTACCACAAATCATAATCACTAGTGCCACGCAAATACCTAAAAACCCGCTTCACTATTGTCCAGTTCCCCTTCCCTGGTTTTGACATAAACCTGATCAATACTCCCACTGCATGTGCAATGTCTGGTCTAGTATAGACCATTGCATACATCAGGCTACCAATTGCACTTGCATATGGAACACAGGACATGTCCTCTTCCTCTTCTTGTGTCTTGGGACACTGTTCAATAGATAACTTTACACCTACAGGAATAGGAACATTCACCGGTTTACTATCCTGCATATTAAACCTCTACAATATTGTCTTGACATACTTTCTCTGGTTTAACCAGAGCTTCCTCTTTGCCCAACCCTTTTAATTTCCATACCCAAAATATAGTTTCCAGCACCAAGATCATTCATGTCGAATTTGGAGGACAAATGGGTCTTCAAATCTTGGATTATTTCTTTGTCATTTCCAACCAGAAACATATCATCCACATATAAGACTAGATAAATAACATGGTCACCAATTAATTTAAAATACACACAGTGATCTGCTTTGCTTCTAGTGAAGCCAAGTCCCCGTATAAATGTATCAAATTTCCAATACCACATCCTTGGTGACTATTTTAACCCATACAAAGACTTCTTTAACTTGCATACCAGTTCTTTCTTACCCTTCACCACAAAGCCTTCAAGTTTCTTGATGTATATCTCCTCTTCCAGATCCCCATGAACAAATGTTGTCTTCACATCCATCTGTTCTACCTCAAAATCAAAAGCAATAGAAACAAATAAAAGTAATCTAATAGAAGTTACCTTGGAAACAAGAGAAAACATATCAACAAAATCAATTCCGAACACTTGGGAATAACCTTTTGCTACTAACCAAAATTTGTATTTCTCCACATTTCCTTTTGCATTTGTTTTCTTCTTTAACACCCATTTGCTGCCAATGGGTTTCCTTCCAACTAGCAACTCCACCAAATCCCAAGCCTGATTTTTGTGCAAAGATGCCATTTCATCAACCATGGCCTCTCTCCAGAGTTTTCCATCCTCTGAATCTACTGCTTCTTTCACAGTTCTGGGATCATCATCAGTAATAGATAAAGCAAAATTTGAACAGAAAGAAAATGGACTATACCTTTCTGGTTTCCTTCTTTCTCGAACTGATCTTCTCACACCTGAAATTTATGGCTCTTCATCTTCTAATTCCTCCTCTGTTGTAGAGTCTGATTCTTCTTCCTTAAGCTCAAACTCTATCTTCTGAGGTTCCTTTGGTTGGACTTCATGTTTAATAACATATTTCACCTCTTTGAACACCTAATCTCGGCTATACACAACCTTCCTTGTTACTGGGTTCCAAATCTTATAACCCTTTAAACCATCCTTATACCCAATAAAGATGCACTTTTCAGAATTACTATCCAACTTGATTTTTTTCTCCTTTGGAACATGTACATATGCATCACATCCAAATACCCTCAGATGTGAAAGAGAGGGTTTCTTACTAGTCCATACCTCTTGTGGAGTCTTATCCTCCAACACTGATGAAGGTGATCTATTGAGCAGGTAACATGCTGTCTCCACCGTCTCTGTCCAGAATTCCTATCCTAACTCAACACCACTGAGCATGCTTCTTTCCCTTTCCATGTACGTCTCGCTCATTCTTTCTACAACTCCATTTTTCTCAGGTGTGTATGAAGTAGTATTATGCCGTGCTATACCCCACTTCTTACAGAATTCTTCAAATTCCTTACTGCAAAACTCTCCACTGTTTTCTGTCAGCTTTATCTTCTTCTCTGTCTAGTTTTCTGCTAGAGCCTTAAATTATTTAAACCCGTCAAAGACTTCATATTTATTCTTAAGAAAATATGTGCATGTATTCCTTGAGAAGTCATCTATAAATGATAAATAGTACACATACATACCCAATGATGGAACCTTCATAGGTCCAAACACACCACTGTGCACAAGTTCTAATAGGTGTTTCACCCTCTTACCACCAGAGGGGAAACTCACCCAATTTTGCTTCCCATATATACAATTTTCACAGAAATCAAAATCCATAGAGCTATTATTCATACCTTTACCATGAAGTATTCGAAGGCCCTTCTCTCCAATATGTCCAAGCCTTTGATGCCACAACATGGTCTTCTCTCTAGAGACCACTAGATTTTCTGCTCCACTTTTAGGTGCAATGGAACTGTTGCAACCACAACAATAGTGTTACCTTTCATCTTGTACAAAGTTCCAATTTGAACTCCCCACATCAACCAGTGCCCCCCAAACCATCGTGCAGGTATCCTTCTCAAGCACTATTTCTACACCTGCATCATCCATCTTTCTTACAAATATCAGATTTCTAGCCAACGCAGGAATATGCAAAACACTTGGAAGTGTTCTAATCCTTCCACCTTGCAACTTCAACTCTACTTTTCTTTGACCAATGATTCTAGCCTTCCTATCATCCCCTAAGAAGACATCACCATCATCGTATTTCTCATACTCACAGAAACACTTTCTATGGGAAGTGAAGTGAAAGGATGCACCTGATTCAATCAACCATGCCTCATGATCTACATGTGTACTTGAAGAAGCCAGGTACACATCCCCACCTTCATCTGAGGTGGTTTTTGCCTCTATAGAAGGAGCATCATCAGATCCCTTTCCTTTGTCAGGAGCTTTAGATTTACAGTCCCTTTTGTAGTGCCTTTCCTTTCTACATTTCCATCACACTACCTTTACAAGTAATCATATAGAGTTAGATCTCCCTCTAGATTTATATCTCCCACTTGATGACTTACTTTTTTTTATGTTCTGGGACCATCTTCGTATAGATAAGGCATCACCATTCTGGCTCTCCATATTTTTCTGTGTCATCTCTTCCGTCAGCAAGGATGAGACTATTTCATCAAATTACAAGGCAGTTGCATTTCTACTTATTGCAATAACCAGACTATCCGAAGAATATGGTAGAGAACACAACAAACTGATGCACTTATCCTCATCTAAAATTTTAATACCAATAGATAATAACTGACTTACCATAGTATTAAATACATTCAGATGCTCTATCACCGAGTCTCCATCTTTCATTCTTAGGTTATACAGCTTTCTCTACATGAACAGTTTATTCACCGGAGACTTAGATTCTTTCAAAGTCCCTAACTTGTCCCGCAAAGCCTTCGCCGTAGCTTCCCCTGATACATTCAACAATACTAAATCTAAGACACACAATTGTATTGTGATCTTTGCCTTCCAATACAACTTCTTCCATTCTTCATAGGAGACTCCCATTGGTTTAGTACCCAGATCTACCGCGATCCACTGGTCTTTATCCACCAACAAATCCTCCATCTTAAGTTTCCACAACTCAAAACTCTGACCATTAAATTTCTCAATCTCTATCTTTCCACCACTCGCCATCTTATTTCACCACTAGAATCGATCCCGCAGATCTCCCCCTAAACAAGGTCTACCACAGCCCCGAGCGAAACCCCTCATCAATAAAGGCATCCCCTTGAAGCCAAAACAACTCTAATACCAAATGTAGGTTTTAACCCCGTACAGAAATTACCTGTATACAAATTCTAAAACATAGAAAATAAACAATGCGAGAGCATATCACATAAAACACATATACATAGAGATTTTCCCCTATATCCCAAAACTGAAACTACCATTATAATACATATGTATACATGTCGAAGCATCAAATACCATTGACTGAAAACCATTATGTCCAAAACCATGTGCAAAGATCATGCACAAAACCATAGGTAGGTCTGCCCAACCTAACATAGGGTCCAAAAACAAAATTTTCCGAGGCCATGCCTTGGACCCCATAGAGTGGGGTTACCTGCACCCCTCAAACCCCTGTGACTCCCCCCGCTACACAATCGATGTAACAAAGGGGGCGATCTGCCCACCTTCTAACCCCCCAGTTAACTATGTGGGCTAGTCATGGAAAGACTATAACACAACCCAACAGAAGGGACCTGCAACATTTTCTCAATGGACTCATAATTGATTAAACAAATGATTTCTCCTCTGGGTGAAATAATTGCTCTCTGACTGGGATCATAAGATTCATGGAATTTCATCACAAATTCAGGTGCTCTATGTATCTAAGGAAAAATATAATGAGGGAGTTGGGAGTCTCATAGCCCTATCTCATCTATTTGATGAATTAGTTGATCTTCCATCCAACAATAGATTTTGTATAAATCAAATTGAAAAGAAGTCTCAATGATCTTACAATCTCTGTCGGGCAGTGGGGTATGATGGAAGTTGACCTGTGGAGGAATCAAGGGATTTGGGACTTCTGCAATTTTTTTTCCCTTAGGAGGCATTTTGTCAAATGAATTGTAGACTGAGAATGATGGAAATAGGCTTGAAACAAAGTTATCACAATCAAAATAGTATAACTGTAAAAGAAGCAACTGGACCTGGATGTCAGTTTCTTGAATAGGAAAAATAATTTCTTAATGTCAAATAGTGGTCGAGCTGCAAGGAAGAAACCTTCACTGATTAGATTTGGTTACAAAAATGGAATGTGTAACCATTTTCATGAATTAACAAGGTTTATAATGGAAAAATGGGAGTGGGGGTGGCAATGAACGGTTAAATTTTGCATTAATTATCCAACGGGATTAATTAACAGGTCTTTGAATCATAAATTCACGAGAGCGGAATTGAATGCATAATGGATAGGTGACAGTTGATTGAATGGCAAACATGAGATGTAGTGTGACGTGGAGCAGCAGTAAACGATCACTTATATACCACGTTTGGGACTAAGGTGAGGCAGTCAGTAGTTTCAGGAATTTAAGTCCTGAAACACTAAAACGTGGAAAAGGCTATTTACGATGGTGGTTTAGGAAACTACCCTTTTCGAACCCTACCCCCCCTGCCGATAAAGTTTAGGTGGTGAATGAGGGTCAAGGAGGTACGTGGGCCATCAAATATTGTGCGAGTATGTGGGATGAAAGGTAAGGTAAGGGGTGTTTAACAATGAGGCAAAAGTGATGGTGGGGTCATGACTTTAAGGGTGGATGTGACAATTGCGGATCATGGCGAATAAATGAATAAATGGAGACATTTATGAAATATCATAGATGCTTTTTAAAACTTATGGTTAATTAAAACCCATTATTGTATGCATAGCTTTCCAATGTTCCATCTTAGGATAAAATCAACATGATGCTCCAATTACATTTCACATGTCTACCTACCCTTTTACTCCTAACATTTTTCATTTATCTATCCGAGTGCATTTAAGCTAGCACCTCAATGTTTCCTTTTATGACTAATCTACCTCTATCCCTTATTTCCTTCATTAGCTCAGATTAAACTGTTGAGATAATTTTATTTTCTACCTATTTACAATCAAATTTAAGTCAAATCCAATCTTGATTACACTGTATAATTGGATCAAATAAACTAGTGTGGCATCTAAACAAACTGCACACTACTATTATTTGCAAAACTAAACTAGACTAAGAGTAGTGGGATTTAGATTTGCAACACTTTCAGCGTTTATTTGTTTTTTTCGTTCTTCCTAACCTAACATTTTGCTTTTGCCTTCATTTTTTAGGGAATCTATTCTAACATTTTATTTGATATGGACTTGTTTATTAAAAATCCCTAACATTTTTAAATCAATATTCTTTTTGTCCATATCCTAACTTAACATTTTTTGCAATATATTTTCATTTTTTGACTAATTGATTCTAACTTACCAAAACCCAAAAAATTATACAACATAAGGTATCTTCTAGGAAGCTTGCAATAAGAGAAACTATTGATTAACCTAAAGAAGTGTACTTTCATGAAGTCTAAGTTGGTATACTTAGGATTTTTCATTTCAAAGGATGTGCTAAAAATGGATCCGAAGAAAATAGAAGCAATTGTGAGTTTCCCTTCACCCAAGAGAATTTTTGAAGTTAGGAGTTTCGATGGGTTAGCTAGCTTCTGCCAAAATATCATCAATAATTTTAGTGGTATTTGTGAACCTATCATTGCGACAATCAAGAAGGATAAACATCCATTTTGTTGGACAATAGCAACAAAGAAAAGTTTCCATATCTTAAAGAAAAAGATCACTGAGAAGTCGGTGTTGATGTTACCTGACTTTAATCAAGTTTTCCAGGTCAAGTGTGATGCTAATGGTTCAACCATTGGAGAATTATTGAGTCAAGAAATTAGACCTGTTACTTATTTCAACGAGAATTTGTGTGAATCAAAGCATAAATACTCCTCTTATGACAAGGAATTTTATGCGCTGGTTCAAGCATTAAATCATTGGATGCACTATTTGATTCTCATAAAGTTTGTTTTGTTCTATGGAAATTCTACATTACAATACATAATGCAGAAAAGTAATTTGAACCATAAGCATGTCAAGTGGGTGGAATTCCTACAAATTTTCAGCTTTTTCTGAAACATGTGAGTGGACAAGAGAACAAGGTAGCCGATGCTTTGAGCATAAGGAGCTTGATCATGTACGAGTTCCATCTATAGATCTTGGCATTTGACTCTATTAAGTGCTTGTATGAGGATGATGTTGACTTCTGAGAGGCTTTTGGAGGATGCAATAACCCTAAGAGCAGAGATACCAACCCTTGGAAGGAGTTTATGTTGCAGGATGATTTGTTGTTAAAAAAAGTTAGTTATGTATTCCCTGTTGCTCAATGATAGATAATTTGATGTGGGAAAAGCACAATACAGGATTGACAAGGAATTGTGGTGTTGAAAAGACACTTGGGAAACTAGAACATTTTTACTTCTAGCTGAAGATGAGAATTGATATGCAGAAATATGTGGGTAGATAAAAAGTATGTCAGCATGTGAAAGGGAGGAATCAAAATGCTGGGATGTATACTCCTGTACCCATCCCAAGTAGACCATGGGACTTGGTGAGTATGGATCTTGTTTCGGGTTTTCCGAGGATGCAACAAGGTAAGGATTCTATACTTGTAATTAAGAACATATTTATGAAGATGGCTCACTTTATCCCATGTTGCAAGACTAGTGATGCTACACATGTGGCTCATTTTTTTTTAATGAGATATTTTGATTACATGGTTTGCCAAAGAGTATATCCTCTGATATGGATACCATGTTCACATGACATTTTTGGAGGACTCTGTTGAAGAAGCTTGGAATAAAATTGAACTTTAGCTTAGCCTATCACCCATAATTTAATGGTAAAACTGAAGTTGTGAATTGGAGTCTCAAAAACCCATTGAGGAGTCTCATGGGGGATCATCTCAAGAAGTGGGATTGTGTATTAGCTCAAGCTAAGTTTTCATACAATGATTCATCAAATAGAAGCACTTGGAAGAGTTAGTTTTAGTTCTTGTCTAGAATGTACCCTAAAGGAGTTTGTGGGCTGAGATATTGGGGAAAAATCGAGTAGAGAAGTGTTGATGGGGAGGATTTTGTAGCGATGATGAGTGAATTACATGAGGAAATAAAACAAAAGTTACAGGACAACAACCAAAAATACAAACATAGAGAAAATTTGGGAAGGAAAGAGGTCAATTTTGAAGTAGTGGGCATGGTATTAGCACATTTGAGAAAAGATAGGTTCCCAAGAGGTGAGTATAACAAGCTAAAAATGAAGAAAATAGGACATTTTTGAATACTCGAAGTTTTCTAGAAATTCCTATGAAGTGGAGCTACCTATGGGCCTAGGTATTTCACCTATCTTCAATGTGGCTGATTTATATCCCTATCAAGTTGATGATGAGCGTGCCACTATAGCAAGTGGGAGTAGTAGGAAGGTCCAAAAAAGATTGGATAAAGAAGATGCCTATGACAGAGGATCCAAAGGTTAAGAGAGTCCTGGATAGCAGGATTGAAAAACACACCAGGGCAAAGGAGTATCTAGAGTTTTTAGTGAAGTTGAAGGACTGTCTAATTGAGGATTCTACATAAATGAGTGATAGAGCTCTACAAAAGGCATGTTTTTCTATCAAGGACATTATAAGCATGATATCATGAGTTTTTTTTCATTTCATGGGGAGTTTGATGCAGTAGCATTAGACCAAGTTCATGGTAGACAACGAAGGGGGGCTTGATAATGTGGTGGACTAGCCACATGTTGGGCTAAAAAAGTCATTTTTGTCTCCTTTAGTGAGATTTTAACCAATGTAAATACAAAATCTGAATAAGTTGTAGATTCTGGGAAAAGAAGCGTCATTTTTCCTTGTGTCTTTAGGACTTCCCTCAATTAGAGAGAAGAGGAAGTGAAACAGTTTCTAAGGATGTGCATAAAAAGAGTACCAATTGTGTATCATTGTATTCCATAGCCTTTTGTTGTGATTTTCTTTGTTTTTATCTTTGTGATTTGAATTTCATATACATTTAATTTTATTCCATAACCCATGTGGACAAGGATGATAGTGTCATTAGATTATAGTTGCCTGATTTTTGAGTTGCGGGTCATTATGCACATTTGTTTTTGTGACTCCAATTGCATATTTCTGTGGCATCTCTGTTTTTGCATAAATGAACATGTTCTATGTTGATTCGAAGGGGCCAGTAATATGACATGGAAGAGGCATGAGGGTATTGTGGCTGAGTATTGATAGTGTGGTGAATTAATGAATCTCAAATGCTTGGTAGTTTTCCAGTGGTATAAACAATGTCATGATTTTGCTAGAGCCAAGCATAATCATTAGTAGAACAGAGGAGGGAGGGTATTCCTAAGCGTATGGACATGTTCATAGGTGGAGATTCAATCTTGTGATGAGAACAATTCATTCTTCTTGCCCAGCCATGAGAAAAAAGTGCCTAGGGGCACCACGAAAACATTTCCCATCTTACTATGAAAATATTTCGTAGCACCTCCTACAGTGTATTTTTGCACAATATGGAACCGAGTTTGCCTTCTGGTTGCCTCATTTCCATCACTCCTTCTCTGTCTGCTCCTCAAAATCCATCTCTCTCTCTCCCTCCCTCTCAATTCCTCTCTCTCTTCCTTTCTCTCCCACCTCTCTCTATCTCTCCCACTTGTCACTCACTCACTCTCTCTCTATCTATATATCTATCTCTATATCTCTCTCTCTCAAGCTTCACCCTACAGCTTTGTTGACTATCTACCTCCCTCTCTCATTCTCTCTACCCCTTCTCTCTATCTCTCCTTTGTCACTGCCTATATCTATCTCTCCACCTTTCTTTCTCTATATGCCTGAACTTCTTCATTCCCTATCTTTTCCTCCAACTTAATCTCCAAGCTCCCTCTCTTTCTCTGAGACTCTCGCCTCCTCTCACTCCCTCGATATTTTTGTCCCCCCTCTCTCTTACCCTTCTCTCCGACTCTCTCTCTTCTATATTTCAAAAAATTGATAATTAAAATATTATGTTTTAAATAATTTTTCATTTTGATGTCATACAACAATTTGATTTTTTTATATAATACATATTTAAAATGCTAGATTTTAAACATGTGCTATCCATTCACTTGGAGGGAAAATAATAATTTTCCATGGAAATATTATCTAGATTTTTCCAAAATATTAATGTTCTAGCTACCTCCATGAGAGTAACATAGAAGAGATTTCATGTCTTCCAATTGAAATTGTTTAGGCTTTATTCCCTTAAGGTAGCTTTTAGGTTATGATTACTTTAGGTTTTTAAAAATATAATAAAATTTATTATTTTAAGATTTTTAATAAAAAAATATGGTTGGAATAAATTAACATATCAAGTCAACTGATATGATATTTTTGTGTTAATGGCTATTTTATTGAATGCCTACAACATATAAATAAACGACCATTTATTAATGTTGGTTGTGCTAAGTATTATTATATTAAATATTTTATATTATTTAGGTTAACAATTATTTATTAATCTAAATTAATAGATTTAATATTAACATTAAAAATATATAATAATAAATGTTTTATAATATCATATTTCATATTTAATTTAATAATAATAATATATTTTTTTAATATTAATATTAATAAGGTTTCTACATGACATGATAAGAAAAATTATAATAAAAATTGGAATTTTAAAATGTGGTAAGAACTTAAATTTTAGATCTTTATTGATTCTAAAATATAAATTATGGGATTCACAATTTTTTTTATAGAGGCTCTATCAAGCCATAGTGCTCTCTCAAGCCCTTATTCACCACATAAATGGTTCGATCAAGGGTTTACCAAACAATTGATCAAGCTATTTGAATTTGAAATTTAAACACTTGATCAATCCCCTAAACATTCCTACAACACCATTTTGTACCCTAACGGACTTAGAGAAAAAATTGTCCTTCGGTGGCATAGTCGATCATGTTGGATTCATGAAAGAATCTTGTATCCAATGACATATGAATTTGACATTTTTGAATTCATATGATATTTTTTATCTAATTTTTGTTAAACACAATGGTTGAATTTTTTTTGAACAATATTGAAGAGTTTGCATAAAAAATCAATATCATAAAATATACATAATGAAAAAAATTCAAACTATACGAATATTATGGTTTGCGAGTCATATTAAAAGGGTACTCTTGGTACTTCAATTTATTTAAATAGTTGAAAAAAACCTTATGTCAACATGTCTTTGCAAAATGCAATTAAAATATTACTTCACCAACTTCGAAAAATAATAAAAAATATAATTTTGCATTAAAAAAACAATATAAAAAAATTAGCTCCCTCCATATATA
>APFE031376015.1:154062-172236 GCA_000404065.3 Pinus taeda
TATTCTTGTTTCCTTCCATATTCTTGTGTACTTGTTTATATATGCATGTATATGGTTAATACACATCTGATCCTATGTTATTTATGAATTTAGATCCTTGTTTCTTGCATAGTAGTATGGTGTTGTGATTCCACAGGTTCTTTTGAAGCTGGGCAGACAAAGAAGAAGCGGAAAAACTCTATCAAGAAGGAGAGGAAATCAAGCGCAAGACTTAGGTTGGTCTTCTTGTTCCTCCTCTCGTCTATTTTCATAAAAGGAAACAACAGTAGACTTTGATTGTTTGTTTCTAAGATAGCCACCCATCTTAGTGGGAATAACAGCATCCGAGTGGACACTATTCTCGTATAACACACATAAGCAAGGAAACGAAACCTATCACTTCATAACTAGGCACTGTGTTGGCTTGTTGGGGCTTGACCCAGGTTCAGAAGTGATTTAGCCAAACAAATCTCGAAACTACCGACCCTTTCAGCAACAGTCTGCGGTGTGTGGACTGAGGTCTCACCCAAGGTAGTATGGGAGGGTGTTGGAACCAGGTTTTCACACCTAGGGATGTCTTGATGAAGGCTGGGAAGTTCGCAAACCAATCCTGTGCTTGCACTTCTTCGTGCAGCCATCTGTCCTTCGCAACTTGTGCTACTGCTTCTGCGTAGCTCCGTAAAGAGCATGAAGAGGTGTTGTCTAGATCCTTATTCCTAACTGTGTGTTTATTATATATCTTAACTTAATAATGTGGGCCCAATATTCTCATTAATCATTCAACATTCATAACAAGTGCGCGCAATCATAAACTGTAAAGAGATGCATAAAGATAACAGAAGCATAGACACAAAATATTCCATAATTAACTTATCTTTTATTAATTCTCTGTTCAGATACAATCCCAACTCCCCCCTGCACACTCATCTGCAGGGGTTCGTGAACACAGTTGTGGACTCTACCAGGCCTCTGCGCACTCAGTTGCAGAGCCTCTTACTATTACTACAACCCCAGACTCGGACTTACAGACTCAGAGCTAATTCCTCATCCAAAAACCCATATGAATTCTCAAAACTAAGACTGCATTTTACCCTTAGAGCCTCGCTCTATTTATACAATCCCATGGTCCGTGGACCATGGGTAGGCCGACACATTCTATATTAAATTACTTTAATTTAGGGCGGACAACCCTAGACTCTCGTGCTCGTTAGCATTTTGCGGGGTCTTACATTACATTGACCAAAACTTCGGGCTTTATGCCCCAAAACTTGCTATGGGGGGATCTGCTGCCCAACAGGCCCCCAACACAATCATCGTGACTCGTCTTGAGTCACTCTGCTGGTGTGGCGATCCTTGCGCGAAGTCCATCCAACTGTGTCTGTGTGGCGTGAAGGTTTGCAACTCACCATGCTGCCGTTGCCTGGATCTGCTCCATTTCTGCTTCGAAATCATCTATGTCTAACTTGATTCTCTACTTTGATGTCAGCTTCTAGTACCTGTGCTTATAGTCCCGCACCTCTGGCCGGTTGGTTGGGTCGCGAAGACTGTGTTTTGGTCGGTTAGTCAGACAGTCGGCCCACCCGTGTAGGGCTTTAGGCGATTGCCATTTACGCTTCCTGGGAAGGGATCTCCATTAAGTTTGACTAGCTAGACCACGCCTCCGTCTGTGACCTCCTTTACCACATATGGTCCCAACCAATGCAATCTAAAATTTCCAGGAATTTTTTCAAACTTGCTGTCATACAACAACACTAAATTGTTTACCTTGAATGTGCGCAACTTGATATGGCGATCATGCCAAGATTTCTCGTGTTGTTTCTGTACCTGTTGATGGAATCCCGCCAGAAACCGTTCTTCCTCGAGTTCTTCCAATTGCACGAGCCTCTCTTCCAAGGCTTCGCGATCCAACATGCCTCATTGTTGCTATCCGCAAACTGGGTAGGATGTATTCCTTTGGCATGATTGCTTTCGTGCCATATACTAACCTGAAAGGTGTCTGACCCATCAATTTCTTGCACGTAGTTCTGTATGCCCATAATACAGCAGGTATGTGTAGGTCCCAGTTGTTTCACTGCGCGTTACATACTTTGGTCAATGCAATCTCCAGAATCTTGTTGAACGCTTGTACTGTCCCATTAGCTTGCAGATGGTACAATGTACTCTGCTGATGATACACCTAGAACTGCTCAGTGAGTGTGCTAATAGTTTCATTTAGGAAGTGTGTTCTTCGGTCACTCATTAAAATTTTCGGGCATCCAAACCGTGTCAACACATTGTCGAACAAACATTTCGCAGCTGTGGCGGCCGTGCAGTCCTTAACTGGATGTGCCTCCGCCCATCGAGTCAGGTACTCTATCGCGGTGATGATGTAGCGCACACCCGTCTTCCCCTGAGGTTTGATTGGCCCCACAAAGTCTATTGCCCATTTTATGAATCGCTGTAGCGTCATCTGTGGATTGAGTGGCATCTCATCCCTTCGTGATGGTTTCCCAGTCCTTTGACATATGTCACAGGCCCAATAGTATGCTTTCGAATCTTGATGTAGGGTTGGCCACCATAGCCCAGCGCGAAGAATCTTTTGTGTCATCGCCCGTCCTGCATAATGTCCTCTTGTAGCCCCCCATGTGCTTCCGCGAGGATCTCTCCTCATTCAAATTCAGGTACATATCTTCACAATATCTCATCGTTTCCCATTTTGTAGAGGTGCCCCACAATGACAAAAAAGTCTATCACACGTACCACCAATTCCTTCTTTTATTAGACTAAATATTCGTGCAGTGCAGTCCCTATGGTTAAGAGATGGATTATATCTTCAAAGTGGCCATCCACAACACGCACTGCAAAGGGTTTTGCATCAGGTAGTCCTTCCTCCAAATTTGTTGGCTCCTCACCGGTCTCAATTCATGATAGGTGATTTGGTCCTGCATTTAGGCGTCCCGGCTTTACGATGACCTCGAAGTCATATTCTTGAAACAGTAACAACCATCTGCATATGCGCCTCCCAACACAAGCTTGTTCACCAAGTATTTCAATGCGGAATGATCGGTATACATCTTGAAGTGCCCACCAAGTAAATAGTGTCGGTATTTCTGGAGCCCGTATACCATTGCCAATCCTTCGTGCTCAGTAGTAGAATAGTTCTTTTCAGCTTTGGACAGTCGCTGACTCACGAACGTGATCGGGTGATCCATGCCTTCCGTGCCTTCCTGCATAAGTATAGCGCCTAACGCAATACACGATGCATCAACATGTACATGAAATTCGATATCCCATTTTGGGAAGACCAAGATGGGAGCGGATGCCATTTTTTCCTTGAGAAGATCCAAACTTTTCTTACAATCATCATTCCAACAATATGTCACGTCCTTTTTCAATAATTGTTCCATTAGTGTTGTTATTTGTGCATAGATCTTAATAAAATTTCTATAGTAACCTGTGTGCCCCAAAGTGGCGCGTAGTTATTTTGACACTTCGCGGCACTTCCAGATTGAGAATAATGGCAATCTTCATAGGGTCCACCATTAGGCCTTGTTTTCAGACCACATGGCTGACCAGATTTCCAAAGGGGTTGAGGAAGGTGCACTTTTTAAGATTCAGCGTAATTTGGTGTCGTCGACAAGTATCCAACATCAAATGTAAGCTCGCTATATGGTGTTTAACTAACCCAAATATAGTCCAATCATCCAGATAGACCTCCAAGAACTTGTGGATGTATTCCTTGAATGCGGCCACCACTACGCGTGAAAATATCGTTGGTGCATTCTTCAGTCCAAACGGCATAATGGTGTATTGAAAACAGCACCATTCGGTTGAGAAGGTTGTCTTGCTCCTATCTTCTGGCGTGATCTTGATCTGATGGTACCTTGAGAAGCCATCTGTGAATGAGTAAGCTTCCTGTCCACCAATATTATTCAATACTTCATCTGTAAATGGTGTCCAGATTGGATCGTGAACACAGGCGTCATTAAGCTTCCTGAGGTCCACGCAGATTCTAATTTCGCCCTTCTATTTTTTCTCTTGTACTACCATAGGACTTACCTAGTCAGATTCTTCCACTGGTTCAATAATTCTGGCTACAAGCATTTTGTCTAATTCTTCGCTGACCTTTTCTTTATACTTCGGATTCAAATGGTAAGGTCGCAGCTTAACTAGGTTCGCATCCGGTTTCAGAGTGATCTTCATCATCCCTAAGTCGCCAATGATCCCCTTTTAAGTCTGTGATTTTGGTCGGGAACAAATCTTGATATTCACGGAGTATCTCGGCGACCTTATCTACCGTAGCATCGTCCCAATAGTCCCCAAGTGTCGCGTACTTCGGCTTCACGTCTATACCAATGTTTATTTGCTTTGTTTTTAGCGGCGCAGTGATGTCGGGATCCTCAATTGATGATCCTCAAACTTCGTGACACCCTTCAGTTTCTGGAAATATTAATATTTCGGGGGTCTTCATCATCCTCCTCTACTTGTACATTATAACATTCTAGGGCACTGCTTAACTGGGTTACCCATGCTGGTTGAATTACTTCCTGTGGTTCCTGTGGTATTTTGAAGATGGCGGCTTTTACGGCTTGCAGCGCGTCGTCAACAGTATTCGACCATCGGTCTTCAAATGTGAATGTTAACAAAATCCCTCGCGCAAGACATCCCATTCACCCGTACCATGTCGGAGTTCTGTCTCGGTATACCAATTCATGGGTATGACATCCAGGGTATGGTAGAATAAGTGTACCCATTTAGGCCGAGGTTCTTCTCCATAGGCCTTGGTCCATTTTGCGAGGTGCGTGTGCGGGGCATTGCGTCCATCGTATTTATCTACTATCCGTAGTTGCAGTTTCCCAAATCATAGCCACATCATCCTCCTACAGCTGCGCCATTTTTCAAAATTTGCTTGATGTGTTCCCCACCAACACGTAGGTGCGCACTCAGCGCCCACTTCAACGGATCGAACTGTTATTGTTCTAGTACTACACTCTAAAACTTGTTCAAGAATTCATCCACCACTGTCAATCCATCATATGTTGGTAGATCTCAAGCCTGGGTTGTTATTCAATGCAATGATCTAGTCATCATATTGCAATTCAGCGTTGTCACTTCGTTCAACCGATTGTGCCAGTGTTCGTCTTCTTTGTCTGAATCCGAGGTGCAGGAACCTGCGCGCTCCCACGATATCCTTCCGTCTGTAGTCGGATTCAGCCAATCCTGATCTCGTGCAGTTATCTTGTAGATATAATCGAGCTCATTATCGCTTCCATCGTCACGCATGGGTTTAGTGTACCGCGCTCCTTCGGCTGGGTCTAGCAGAACGACTACGTGAAGGGACTTTTTCTCGAATATCATCTTCCGCTTTTTCAGGTTGATGATCCCATTCATATCAGTGGCCTAGTCTATTCCTAGCAACGTGGGATAAGGATTGATGTCATCGACAATCTCTATCACTTCAAAGTCTGTCTGTGTGCTCACACCTTCGATATCAACTGTTACTCCTTGCAACCTTCCCATGGGCATGATCCTCTGTTGGTTTGCCATTCGTAATTGAATAGGGAACCATTGCAATGCAGCCCTACCCATGTGTTCCTAGGTTTGCTTAGGTAACACATTCGCGTTCGACCCCAGGTCTAGGATAACCTGATCCATTTCGTATTCACCAATCTGCGCCATTAATCTCATCTCCCTCCAGGTGCGAAATGTATGCTTTCTCAGTTTCCGGACTAGGTGTTGTTCATGATCCAAAGTGGATCCTAAAACCCTCTAAGTATTCATATACTTAAACACTATCGCAAGGGAAAAACATTAACAAATGGCGAAAAGCACTATCACACGAGAAAAACATGAAGAAATGGCGAAAACAGAGTTAAGTGGAGGCTAAACTAACATTGCATAGGAGCCGTCGGATCGGAATGATCAATGGTCCAGATCTAATCAGAATATCACAATCGGAGGTGGCAAGCGAAGTCTATTAGAGGCGGCCTTATGGAAATTGTGATAGTGATCAACGTGAATAAATGAGGGTTGTTGATCAAGCGCGCAGATCAACAGTGCAGATCTACTCGCAATATCGCATCGCTAATACACACACAGAAGGTCTTACCTCGTGGCCTGAAGGTTAGGTGATATGCGATTGTGATATATCACATTGAAATATTTCATCACAACTATGTAAGGGGTGATGCCAAAGATTTGCGGCCATGCGATAGCGATGCGCCGATTGCCGATAAGGCCGATCGGATAAATCGACGATCAGAGGTCGGGGAAGACATGCGACATGCGATAGAGCCGGACCCGAAAGGGTTTATGGATGCGAATATATATATTTTGAGTTCTGATGTGAGGCCTGTTAAGCCCCTATATCAATAGGTTTCATATGTCATGACTGACTTGATGAGCTATGTAATATGTTCATACCTTTTCTTGTTGCAAAGGTTTTCCATATGAGAAACTCTTCCAACAATGGGGTCTTGACTTCATTGGAGAAATCCATCCTCCCTCTTCTGGCCAGCATAAATGGATTCTCACTACCACTAATTATTTTACCAAATAGATAGAGGCCATCCCCTCCAGACAGGCCATAGATACAGTGATCATAGGTTTCCTAGAAACCAATATATTATCCACATTCGGCTGCCCTACAAAAATCATAACTGATAATGCTGCAACTTTTAAATCAAGAAAGATGATCAGTTTTTGCAACAAATACCACATTACCTTAGGCCATTCCACGACCTATTATCCACAAGGAAATGGACTAGCTGAATCTTCCAACAAGAGCCTCATTAATATCATTAAAAAATTGTTGGAAGAAAATAAAAAGACTTGGCATAAGAAACTGATAAAGGCACTATGGGCGAATAGGCTTGCTACCAAGAAATCCATTGGCACCAGTCTTTATGAATTAGTATATGGCATGGAGGCTGTATTTCCTTCATCATTAGGAGTTCTTGTTATGAAACTACTCCAAGAAGCTCAAGTGGAACCCAATGATATACAAAGAAGGATTAATCAAACAATCAATTTGCATTAGACTAGAGAGGAGGTGTACCAAAGATCCCAAATATGGCAGGAAAAGCTCAAGAAGATATTTGATAGAAGAACCAAGGCTGAAGATTTCCACCTTGGAAATAAAGTGTTAAGATGGGATTCCAGAAGAGAAGATAAGGAGAAACATGGGAAGTTTGACTTCCTATGGAAAGGACCATACATTATCCATGCCCTACAAAGAAACAATACATATTTTCTCAGAAACTTGGATGGCATAGAAGCAGAAGAAGGACCAGTCAATGGTTGAATGTTAAAACATTACTTTGATCCTACTTATTAAGATTTACCATGATGTTTAACATGTACATACTATATCCTTTGTAATGTCACTTTTGGATTGGACAATAACTTTTGGAGTTGAAGCCCGAAGAGAAGGCCCTAAGTTCCAGAAGTATTATTGTCATACATACAATAAGGCAGCAGGAAGAAGAAGATTGCATAGCACAGTCAAAGTCATTCAGAGGCCATTTGATCTACTGTTCTTGACTTTCCACCAGGAAAATCCATCCCCAAGTGAAGCCACCATTAGGCTCCTATACCAATAGGTGTCATATGCCATGATTGACTTGATGAGCTATGTAATATGTTCATACCTTTTCTCGTTGCAAAGGTTTTCCATATTTAAAAAAAAAAATCAAAAAATTTAAAAAATGTAAAGAGGGTATACCCTAAAAGAAAAATCAAAGGTAAAAAGAATAAAAATGGTCAAAAAATGAAAGAAAATGAGCCCCAACAAAAGAAAGACCAGGAAAGTGTGCAAGTCTAAATGCCACTACTTTTTCACTTTGTGTAATGAACAATTGTGCGCAGCTTTTCACTTATGTCACAATTCTTGAATAGCCAAACAGTTTAAACTTGGCTAATTCATATTTCAATTTCATGTTGTATAAATAGAGAATAAATATCTGACCAAACAGTGTAATCTTGGCAGATAAATAGACAGGTAGAGTGAAGAAGGAGCTCAACAGTTTAATCTGAGCCCTTGGATGTAATAAGTGTAGACTTATATAGGCTTTGCCATGTAAAAGAAAAAAAATTGATAAGGGTTTGCCAGTCTAAGTGCACCCAAATAAAGAAGTAAAATGTTAGGATAAGTAGGTAGGGTAGGTATATGATGTTGCAGAATTATATGTGATGAATGATGACTCTAAGTGTGTTAATCTTTTACTTTCATCACAAGGCCAAGGCATACGGTACATTGAAAAACATCTCAAGCAAAGCAAAGTAAAATAATTAAATCCCCTTCTCATTTTCCCTAAAAATTTCACTAATTTCCCCTTAATACTAAGGTATTTGCTAAATTAGAGGGGCTCAGAGCATTTCTTTGACTTCTGGAGGGACCAGACCCTCAGCCCAATAATTTATAAAGCCAAAGTATTTAAATCATTCATAAATTATTCAGTCACCTTCACAAGTCTTTTCCTAAGTAAAATCCTATTTTACTTAGGAAAATTTCAAATATTTCTCATAAAAACCCTTTTTTCACTTAAGCCTAAGTTAAATACACATATCAACTATTTTTACACTTAGTGCTTTTTCATTTCATTATCATATTAACTTTTAACTTATATTATATAATTCCCTTATAACGTTTACCCTTTCTCGTATTATTTAAATATAAAAAACCCCAAATTTCTATATATCTCGCCCCTCGGTTTAGTTATAACCATAATGCATCCTTAATCGGGATTAATTAGTTAGCCAGTAACTAATTAACAGCCCTTAATCCCCCGCCAAATCAATATGGGATTAATTAAACCTTATGGTTAATTAATAACCTCCTCGACCTATCCCGCCACTCCCGATATGATTAAATTAACCTTTAATTATATTTGGCCCACCTTTGTTAAACTCCATCATATCGCATCTTCTGTCAACCGTCCGATCAGGTCCTCAAGATCTGACGACCATTATGAATATCGTGCGACCCTTTGTGACCTTGCAATAGCACGCGATCGCAAAGCGGTTTTTGCACAGTGCCTCCGCCACGCGTCGAAATATCTACGGAATTGTTGGCTCAAGGTCCATTACTGTCCTTCCCCAAAAGCGGTGCAATATGAAACCGGTTACCACCTTTCCACATACGACAAAAATTTCATATCACTCGCCACTGACATCATCTGTCCGAAATCCAAAAACCCCTGCCAACCCTTGACTTTGTAAATAAAACAAACAAGTCATTTTCACTGCTTTATGCTGTAAACATGTGCACCCATGCAAAAGAACGTCGAGGTCAATTAGTTAGAAGTTTTAGCCACCAACCTGCTCAAAAACTTGCAGCCGACGCAACTCAAAGCCCTTTAGCCACAACCAGTACTTGTATTTCACTGCTTATCCCCCGAAAATAGGTATTTATCCAATTCCTGACGAAACCATGCAAGTTCTAGTTTTCCACTATAAATTGACGGAAAAGGACCAAATTTATAATATTTCAGTCATTACTTTTGTCAATTAAGTCCCCTATATCCTTTGTGTTCCCCATTTCACAAAGAAAACCACAGTTTCCTTCTGAATCCACAAGAACCAGAAATGGAAACCCCGATAGCTTTGAATGTTGCACCTATTAATGCCCCTCATCGAGATTTAGACCATCTGCCCTTGGCAGATAAGGACTTCCAAATAAGAGACCTTTCCTCTCATAAAAATCACATTAAAGTCTTTTGCCAATGTAGAGATAACCACCTGAATGGCTCTGATGTCCTAGGGCTGTGGGAATCCAATCTTCCCATATACTTTCTCCCCTCAATCCATGTTTTCCCTGATATAATTCATCAATGCCATGCCAATTATGACACTAACCGCAGAGCAGTTATGTCCCCTAGCCAAACAGTCATCTTCCCAATAACTGCTGAGTCAATCAATGAGATGTTGCAATTTCACCCCAGTCAAGCTCTCACTCCCATTTCCATTGGGGATTTATTTGAGAAATCAACTAAATCATCCCAATCAAAACTTAATCGCCTCTGTCAGAATTTCATATTACAGAAACATCAGCCTAAGGGCCCACCTCCTTATATGCAAACTTTCTTCACAGATATGGGAAGACTCATAGTTGATATGATATCTTTAGTTATGGGATTCAACACTAATGAATTTGTTGATGAGTTAACCCTAGTGTTGTTGTCAATCTTTACTCGTGGACAACCTCCTGCTGTTAAGTATGATTATGCCTCCTTTATTGCTGATAAAATTCATGAACAATTCGTGAGACTGGAAAATGAAGGAGTTTTCAAATATACCACCTTCATATATCATCTCATGCTTTATTATCACTCAGAAAATTTCCCTTTCCCTATCATGAAGCTTGATACCAAGGGCAATCCAAGGTTTGTTATCTTTTGGACTTCCATTTTCCATAAAACCTTTGATTCTTCTTACTCCTATAATGAGTTCATTGATCAGTTTGTTCATCCAACAACCACCTTATTGACAGGGATTTCCCCTCCCAGGATCAGTGGTGACATTAAAATGATCCTTCAACTCTCCAAGCAGTACAGAATAGGTGACTGATATTTATACCAGAATTATACAGAAATCAGGATATATGGGTGCGAGCTTTTCCCTTTCAAGCTACCCAAATACATTTCAATGAGACTGTTTGCATTGGAATATTTCAGACAAATGATACATTCAGACTTGGTTCATTTTTGCAAAGCCAAAAAGAAAGCACAACTCAGAATCAAGAATCAATTAGGCCCTTTCATTTGCATCAATAGGGAAGCATAGAGGGAAGCAGAAAGAATTTTAGAACACCTTAAATTACACAAAAGTTTTGGTTTGGTTACATATGACCCTCATAGCTTTATCTGTGATAGAAGAATGAAGAATAGGCTGTCACCATATATACACCATAGAATCCCAGAGATTGAACAGTTTGCCAACATGGATGAATGGAAGGAAGGGACCTTGGTAGAAACTGATAGTGAGCAGGTCAACATAGAAAATGTAATGAAAGATCTTGAAAAGACTCTTGACCTAGACTCTTTTGGACAGGTGCAGTTTGAAACTTCTCAGAAGTCAGCATCAAGGATAAGTGCCTTAACAGCTGGGAACTCTCAAAGGCACTCACAACAAACTGATACATCACTCACAGGGACTTCCAAAGGCAAAGAAACAGAGACAAGCACTCAAGCTACAGAACAGTCAATAATATCTAATCAGCCTGAAACTTTTCAGGAAAAGGCCCACATACACACTCCTCCAACTCAAGTCATTGTGGGAGAACCCCCAATCTTGCAGACTCCTCTGAATGAGGAAAAGAACAAAAAGAGAGATATGGAAGTAGCTACTCCTGCCAGTGGATCCTCAGAACAGCCTGACGCTAAGAGGCAAAGGCTAAATCCTCTTTCAGAAGAGGAATTTTTTGAAGAAACTACTGATAGTCAAAGAAAAGAAGGTGTAGATAGTCATCAAACTTTCCCAGTAGGTGGGACATCTACAAGCTCACAGAGACGGGAGTTGGAGAGATAGCAAAGTGCAGAGGTATCGTCTTTTAGGCCACCAAGACAAGACAATCTAGATATCAAAAAGAAGTTTAAGGAAATAAAAGCTAGAAATGAGCCATTGAGGATCCAGGTCTACAATCAATATTTGAAAATGGCTCCCACTAATCAAAACAAGTTGATGTCAACCTATGACATCAAAGAAGGTAAAATGATAATGAGTTATTTCAAACCTAAAGTGCAGCAGCCTCAATTAGCAGTAGATTACCTCAGGACCAATTTTGAAGTCATGTTAAAGGACATTCATCCCTTGGACCAAATTGAGTTACACAAACAAACAGGCGAGACGGTCTACTCTACATTGACTGGTAAGGCCATGATGGCCCATAAACTGGAGAATTCTTTAATTAATACAACTACCCAATTACAGCTGGATAAAGCCTCTTCATAGGCTAAAGATAATAGAATAAAATCTTTAGAAGAATTAATCATTGGGTTAGGTCATGATCCGAAAGATGTGAAGGTTGTAGAAGCCTTAATTAAAAAGAAAGATGAAGACATAGCTGTCTTAAGAAAGCACCTAAAGTTGCCTCCTTGCAGGCATCCACTGATTGCTAAGGTCATACAACAAAGGTTTGAAGAAGAACTTATGGACTTGCTCCTAAAGCTTAATGAATGATTAAACGAGACCGAGCAAGAGCTAGAAAAATCATTGAAGAACAGGCAGGGAGAGTCGACCTCTTAGCCTCCTGATGTAATAACAGTAGTCTCAATTGCAATCCCTCCAACTCTTGGAACAGATTTGGCCCTAAATGCCCCCTTAGTCACAACTAAGATAGTCACAAGTACAACCACAGGAGTAGCAACAGCAGGAACAACACAAGAAAGTATTTCAAGTTTGAACACATAAGAACTGATAAAATCAATGGAGGAGATGAAGCTCCAAGTTTCAAAGTTACAAAAGGTGAAAGAACAATATGATACTTTTGAAAAGAAATATGACCTTTCAAAGATCAATTTTTCAGAAAAAGTAAGGGAAATTAAGGGGTTAGAACAAAAGGTGAAATCATTACAAAAGGATCTCACATTTAACAAACCTTTCGCAGATATTAAGAAGATTCTTTGGACCAACATCACTCAGTCAATAAATGATGTTTAGCGATCAATACAAATAATATTTGAAAAAATTGACTTAGTAAAAGCAGCCCTAGAAGAAATCTAGAGGACAAAAGCAGAATTAGGAAGGATGTCTGAGGAAGCCACCATGCTCATAATTTTTTTGAATAGCAAGAATAAGTACCAGCTTGAAGAACTGGGCATTAAAGACAGAACATGGACTATTCTGGAAGTAAAAAAGGTATTGACTAAAAGGTCTCTGATGCAAAATTTCGAAAGAAGATGCCAAAGCATGCAGGAGGAAATTAATGCTTTTATGGAGAAATTTGGCATTTTGCAGAACAAAGGGCTACCCAGTCCTTTAGTTATAAATGATAAATTGATGAGGCACATAGATTATGTTGATAAACTGGATCAATATGCAAATAACCATGCAAGTTCATCAACCAGCACATCAGCACCAAAGGCACTACCTACGGGCAGAGTTCTCTATGACAATCTAGAGAACCTTTTCTATGTTGAACATGAGTTAAAGCATTTGTTTCCAGTTCAGCCTACTTTTTTCAGGTACACAAAGACTGACGAAATCCTCAGAAAACTTCAAAGGACCAAAATACCATAGCCAAAATGGTGGGAAGAAATGCTAGAACTTTTGTAATTTGTCCTTGGTAAAAAGTAAATTTTGATTATTTACTGCAGTCAATGATGGTAAAGAGGATAAATAGAGATCAAATAGGTAAAGAGTATCAGAGAAGGTTAAAGTGTATCAGTAAGAAGATGAAAAGAAGAATAACCAACACTAATTTACGAAGAAGATAGCAAGATTCCAAATGATAGGGCCTGACTCTAGCACATTCCCAAGAAAAGGGACAACAAACCATCAGTTTGCCTCTATCTGCTATCTACGAGACCATATGTCTCTATTTTTATGTAACATATAGTTAGTCATCCCAGAAGATATCTCACTTTGTTATTAGGTATTTTATTGTAAAGTTTTTATATAAATACCCGCTCATTCAGAGTATTGAGTGTGGATTCTTAGACATTGCTGTAAAACTAATTATTTTGGAATAAAGTGTTGTTGGACCAAATTTTGCTTGGTTGGTTGGATGTAGAATTGATACAAAGGACTTTTCAGAGGATTCAAGTGCAATACATCGGACAAATAAGTATCTTATAACTCATGTGTTATTGTTTTCCTGTTTAAATATTTCAATTATGTTCCATATCTGAATATTAAAATGAAAAGTCTTAATTCAGAAAGTGCTTTAGTGAAATTTGTTTTCAATCGTTTTTATTCTTAATGTTTTCCTCTGAACTATGATAAGCAAGGAAATCTTAATTTCTCCTGCTTCTTAGTTTATCATTTAAATCATTTAGTAAGAAATAACCTATCAAAGGTAAAGCAACTACTACCCCTGTAAAAATTTTGTCTAGATCAAACAATAACCCACCTAATCCAATAATAGTAGATGTGTCTGACAATCAACCGAATAATAGAGACTCTCCCATTCCCCTTACTTCTAAGGCAACCGTGGAAGAACCTCCAGAAGTTAATTTAGGAGAAAATGTAAATGCTAACCCCACTCCCAAAAAAGATAAAAACACATAAAACACAGAAAATAGAGAGAATCCCACTGTTCGAAACATAAAAGCCCAAACAGAAAAACCTTTCAATATGGAAACTGAAGTAGATAAAATAAAGATAGTTGTTCCATTGTCTGAATTAGCTAAGCATGATGCCTATCGAAATCAAATTAATAGATCATTTGAAATCACTGGAACTGAAGACTTTGTAAATGTTTTTGATGACCAACCATAATTAATATTTGGCCCTGAAGTAAATGGGAAACATTTAGAAGGAAGTGTTCCTCCATTCTGTGTGAGCTTAAATATTCATGATAAGATCCTTCACAATGCCATGTTTGATTCTGGGGCATCTCACAACCTAATGCCCAAGTCTGTAATGGAGAAATTAGATCTTGAAATCACTAGACCATATAAAAATCTTTTTTTTTTGATTTAAGTCAAGTGAGATGTTTAGGATTAATAAAATACTTGTGTGTTTCTTTAGTTCAATACCCTGCAAAAACAATCATGATGGATATAGTAGTAGTAGATATACCTTCAAAATATGGAATGTTATTATCCAGGTCCTGGGGTGTTAAGCTTAAAGGATCACTTCAATTGGACATGTCTTATGTTGCTATCTCTGTTTTCGGCCAACATAAGAAGCTATACAAAGAGACATTAATGAAATATGTAATAAGTAGTCAGGAAAAACCACAAAATTTCCCTATCTACTCAGTACACTCTGATATGGATTCATTCATTCTGTACAATGCCGAAACCAATCCTGCCAAAAATGAACAAGTTTTAGCAACAGAACCATAAAAAATTAAAAAAGGAAAAACAAGTGTTCAGATTCAGGAAATCTCAGATACCAATGATGATTCAGACAACAAAGAAAAATCAGATGAAAACAAAAAACTAAATCCCCCTGGTAAACAAATTCCCACCACCCCTGACATTGATTATGTCCATGAAATTCTTTGGCATTTGAATTTGATGGTTCAGTCAACAAATTAGGGGCAGGGATAGGAATTTGGGTGCACAACTTAGAAAACGACCATGTTGAAGGCCATGGCTACAGGGTAAATTTTAAGTGCACCAATAATATGGCAGAGTATGAAGCTCTCTTGCTAGGACTTAAACTTGTCAAAAGATTAGGAGTAATTAGAGTCTCTGTCATAGGTGATTCAGAATTAATTGTTAATCAGATTAAATGAAAGTACCTTACTAAGGATCCTAGATTAGGATACTATAGGGGAACAGTCATAGAGATTCTTAATACTTTTTTGGAAACTAAGCTTGTTGTAGTACCTAGAAAACATAACTTACATGCTCATAGTCTGGCCATGTTTGCTAGCACCTGCAAATTGCCTTTCGCATCTAATCATCAGTTTACTGCTGAAATTAGGCATAGACCAGCTATCCCTGACAATCTGAAAAGCTGGCAAGTTTTCGAAAGTGATGAGGAGATTAATAATTTTTTAACTTTAGACAAAATTTTCTCACAGTTACATAGATGGTGATGCAGACAGTAACTTTAAACAAGTAGATGAGGTAGAAACCAACATTTTGGAAGAAAGTTCAATTCAAATGCTTCACCCCACAAAATTCACTAAAAAAGAAATTCAAGACCTAAAACAAATGGACCATGATGAGATGATTGAAGAAGAAACAGAGGTCATTCACCTAAAAGACAATCATCTGCCCAAAGGTTTAACTCCTCTAGAAGACCTCTTTGATTCCAACGATATTCCTACGAAACCAAAGATGGAACCATTAAAGGTAGACATTGAAGAATATAATTTAGGAACATAAGACAATCCAAAGATGATAAAACTATCAAATTCTTTACCACCTGATCAGAAAAGAAAATATGTTTAACTTATGAGGGAATTCCAAGATGTTTTTGCCTGGAGTTATGAGGATTTGAAATCAAATGACACCTCAATAATTCAACATACTATACCTCTGAAAGAGGACCAGAAGCCATTCAAACAAAGACTCAGGAGAATCAACCCTATATTACTACCTTCGATTGAAAAAGAAATTAAACGTATGTATAAAGCAGGGATTATTGCACCTATAAGATTTTCAGAGTGGGTATCTAACTTAGTACCCGTTAGGAAGAAAACTGGGGAAATAAGATTATGTGTAGTTATGAGAAATGTGAATAAGGTTTCCCTTATAAATTATTATCCTTTACCCAAGATGGACCATATTTTGCAAAAGGTAGTAGGTTCTTCTAGGATTTCTCTTTTAGATGGATTTTCAGGATATAACAGATTCTGGTTCATCCTGATGACCAAGCAAAAAATTCCTTTACAACACCATGGGGCACATTTATGTATATCAAAATGCCATTTGGACTTAAAAATGTAGGAGCTACTTTCTAAAGGGCAATGGACATTGCATTTGCCAAAGAGATTCATCATTTTCTTGTCATATATCTAGATGACCTAACTGTTTTTTCTAAATCAGATCAACAACATTTGGACCATCTTATACAAGTATTCTTAAAATGCAGAAAAATATGGAATTTCTTTAAATCCAAAGAAATCTTTGTTTGGCTTAGAAGAAGGTAAACTCTTAGGACACATCATTTCAAAGGATGGCATTTGAATTGACCCTGCCAGAATAGAAACAATTTTACAAATACCTCATTTGAGAAATATCAAAGAACTTCAAGCTTTCTTAGGGAAGATAAACTTTTTGAGATGATTCATATCTAACCTAGAATAACTCATTAGATTACTTAATAATATGTTAAAAGAGGATTCAAGTATAAAATGGACAGTAAAAGCCAAACAAGCATTTAAAGAAATTAAAATGGCTTTAACTAGAACACCGGTCCTTACAAGTCCCCAATTTGATAGAGACTTCATAATTTTTTCTTTTGCCTCAGAGCACACTATATCAACTGTTTTATTACAAAAGGATGACCAAGGATGTGAAAAACTTATCGCCTTTTTTAGTAAAGCACTCAGAGATGCATTACTGAAATACAAAATCAAGGAAAAACAAGCTTTTGCACTTGTTAAAGCCATTAAAGACTTTAGAGTTTACATATTATACTCTCATGTGATAGCCTATGTATCAAATGTAGTTGTCAAAGACATCCTGACTCAGGATGGAATTGAGGGCAAAAGGGGTAAATGGATTGCTACCATCTTAGAGGATGATATTGAAATAAAACTTACAAAGTTGATAAAAGGACAGGGATTGGCCAAACTCATGGCAGAAACCAATTGTCAAGCCCTGGACATAAATGAACTAGATAACGAATAGGAGATGGTGACTCCACAGATCAGCCAGGCCTTTTCATATTCACCTTGGTATGCTGATATAATTTATGTGTTACAAAACTTGCAGGCTCCTCGAGGGTTATCCAGAACAAAAAGTAGGTTTTTAAAGATGAAATCTTTAAAGTTTTGTATTTTAGATAATGGTCTTTTTTGGAAAAATCATGAAGGAATCTTATTAAATTGTTTTCTAAAAAATGAAGCTGACAAGGCACTTCAAGAATTTCATGCAGGAGATTGTGGTGGACACCTCTACTGGAAATCGACTGCAGATAAGATCTTAAGGGCTAGTTTCTATTGGCCAACCTTGTTTGCTAATGTGAAAGAATTTGTCACTTCTTGCCATAAATGCCAAATTTTTGAGGGCATGAGAAAACTATTACCTTTGCCCCTGAAACCCATTTCTACTGAGAAACCCTTCCAACAATGGGCTCTTGACTTCACTGGAGAAATCCATCCTCTCTCTTCTGGCCAGCATAAATGGATTCTCACTGCCAATGATGTTATCGGGAAAACTAGTGTCCATCCAGAGCTGCCAGTCCCACTAAGGCAGGTAGCTATCTTAGAAACAAACAAACTAAAGTCACTTGTGTTTTCCTTTATAAGAAATAGATGAGAGAGAAGCAGAGAGTATCAACCTCAGTCTTTCGCTTGGCTCCTTGCTTGTTTCCTCTCCCCTTTGACAGATCTTTGCCACTCCTTCCTCACTTGTCCCACTTCAAAGAACACCT
>APFE031376018.1:0-34085 GCA_000404065.3 Pinus taeda
TCACGCAGAGATTAGATGGTACAAAGTCCCTAACTTGTCCCCAAGACGCTCGCCAATAGCTTCCCCTGATACATTCAGGAAATACTGAATCTGAGACACACAATCGTATTGTTGCTCTTTTCCTCCGATCCAACTTCTTCCATTCTTCATCGGTCACTCCCGTTGGTTTAGTACCCGATCTACCGCGATCCACTGATCTTTATCCACCAACAGATCCTCCATCTTGAGTTTCCACAACTCAAAACTCTGACCATTAAACTTCTCAATCTCTATCTTTCCGCTGCTCGCCATCTTCTTTCACCACCAGAATCGATCTCGCAGATCTCCCACTGAACAGGGTCTAGCACAGGCCCGAGCGAAACCCCTCAGCAACAAAGGCGTCCCCTTGAAGCCAAAACAACTCTGATACCAAATGTAGGTTTTAACCCCGTACAGAAATTACCTGCATACGAATTCTAAATCACAGGAAAAATAAACATGCGAGAGCATAACACATAAAACACATATACACAGAGATTTCCCACTGGATCTCAAAACCGAGACTACCAGCTTGATTTTTCATTATATTCCTTTCAATGTTACAACACATATTTATACATGTTGAAGCATCTAATACCATGGACCAAAAACCATCACGTCCAAAACCATGGACCGAAAACCATCGCATCCAAAACCATGTGCGAAAAATCATGCACAAAACCATAGGTAGGTATGCCCAAACTAACATAGGGTCCAAACCCAAAATTTTCTGGGGCGCTACTCCGGACCCCATAAAGTAGGGTTACATGCACCCCTCAAACCCCCTATGACTCCCCTTGCTACGCAATCGACATAACAAAGGGGGGGCTCTGCCCCCCTTCTAACCCCCCGATTAACTATGTAGGATAGTTGTGGAAAGAATATAACACAACCCAACAAAATTCCATGGCCTGATTTAATCTGGAATGTAGTCGTCGAGTGATCCTATGGATCAGCATGTCTGTGATCTGTATTGGTTCTTCTAACCACAGGCACCCATCGTGCACCAAGCATAGCAGTTGTTTGATCACTATCATGGTTATGGGTGTGCAATTGTAATGCAGCACCCATAGCATGTTTAGCAGTCCTGCCTTGTCCATCCCTTTTATCCACTTCCTTGGCTCCAGCGCGATCACACCAGTGTCCTTATAGAAGACACAGCGCATGAACTGATCAGTCACTAAGTGGGGAAAGTGCTCCATATTGGCCAAATCCCAATCCTCCATCTTTAAATGAGGGACGCATGCTAGGGGCAATCCTTAAAATGCGATCTTGTCCAGCAGAAACAACGTATATAGTGTGACTTTGCTCTCATCAATGTCCTTTAGGACCTTTGCCTTGCCTCGACGCGAAGGAATGTATTCGGGCAGTTTAGAGATAGGGTCAAACCCTTAAACGTCAATGTCCTCTGCCCCCCTTTCAATGTCTTCCCCACCCATATTGATATCTTCACTGTCTTCTTCAGGTTCAAGGTCAACTACCTTGGCCTTCTCCTGGATGGTGGGATTTTCCTTCTGCGGGTGTTTTCTGGGTGACGCGCGCACCGACGGTGTCACTTTCTACTTATCTTTCTTCATTTTTGGACCCTCTTTAGTTGGCGTAGGCCTCGGCCTGGGCAACCTCAGTGATTTGGGTACCTCTGTAGGTACTTCCACCCTGTCTATCTCCGGGGTGGCTTCCTCAGCTGCCATTTCTACCTCCAGGGCAGCTCCCTCAACTGCCATTTCTTCTCCAGCACTCACGGTTTCTGCGGGCACCAACATGATTCTAGTTAAAAACTCCTATGTTTCCTTTGGCAACCTATCGAATGCTAAACTCGATAACAAAGCTTTAAATTTCTCATGGTTCATATGCGTCTGGGAGCTCAACACTTCAATTCTCAAAATGCCAAGTGTTTTTCGCTGGGTAGCCACCTGTAATTTATAGGCATTTTCAAATCCAAATTTGACCGTTCCCCCCAAATTTAGTTCATAAGTGCTACATTGGTGGCAGATTTTCAAAGATTTTTCTCTTAAATTCCAACTTAATTTTCGCCGCCCATGCTCCATTTAGCCATTTTCCCACTGTCAAGTCATGAACAATGACCATAACGGTCACTTTCAGGCAACAGAACCATTTGTTGGCTTGATGGGCCCTAACCCAGGTTCAGCATTAAGCAGCCAAGCAAATCCTTACACTATTGGCCCTTTCGGCATTAATCCGTGGAGCGTGGACTGAAGTCTCACCTGAAGCAGTATGGGGGGATGCAGGAAGCAAGTTTCTGCACCCTGAGATGGTTGTGATGTTGGTTTTATACCATAATCCTTCCTTCACGTAGACCTATAAGCCCTTTAGGGCTTATCAACTACTTCTCTTATTCGTCCTTGAAACCTCTGCAAAAGTCTCTGATCATCCTTCGCGGACCCTAAATAGCCAATTCCGACGCTTACGCACCTCTGTAATTACTCTTACTTCTAAATTTACTCAGATTATCTTAGTTTCGTATAGTTTTAACATGTAATTATGATTATCTTCACGTAAACATATATCTTTGCTTGCATTCATATAACAAAGAGAAACATATCGATTCGTGCATCAGAATAGCATTAAAACATAAACCCAGTGTTCAACGTAACATAATCGCATGCAAGTAAAATACACAGGTAATTCCAGAATACTTCTATTTATTGATAATCCAGATTTCCAGTACAGACTCTCACTACCATGCACACATAGTTGCAGGGGTCTGCGCACTCAGCTGCGAACTTCTGCCCTAGGTCTCTGCGCACTCAGCTACAGAGCCTCTTCCTACACTAAGACTCTTCACCCTTAGTTCTCATAGACCCAAAAATTACTTAGAACTCTCCCCAAAAACTTGCCTTAGACTCTTCTAAGACTCCATTTTTATACATTCCCATGGCTCACGGACCAAGGGAAAATCTCATCAAGCTGACACAAACTGTCTAAACTAAGGGCAGAAACCCTTTTTGACTATTTACATCTTCGCGCTTTGTGACCACAAAATGTGGAGACTTTACATTCTTTACACAAAATTTGGGCCTTCAGCCCCAAAACTTGGGCTTTTAACCCCAAAATTGACCCTAGGGGACCCGTTCCCAACAATGGTTATCCAACCAAACCTTCTACGTATTCATTTAATAAACATAGCTCCAACAAATGCTCAAATATCTAGGATATCATACCTCCTTTGATGTCAATAACATGACATTTGTTATCATCAATAACAACATCGTGTCCAATGGTCATCCCTAAAGGGGTGTACTATGGAATAAAAACAACAACTGGAAGAGTGGTTATAGCCATATACGGATGTGTTCTAGAATCCTAAAGGGATACCACCCAAGAGGGAAGTGGAATATGAAATCCAATATTTTTCAGAATCTTTATTTCCAAACATTGAGTTGTACAGGTAGTCCACTATAAAGGAAAGTCGAGTGAAGGAAGAGTTGCAATAGCTACTAGAATAGAGCGATATTTGACCAAGTATCTCACTGTGTGGGTCACCTGTTATAATTGTGCCTAAGAATGATGGTGCATGGTGGATGTGCATTGATTATAGGGAAATAAAACAAAATTATGCTCAAGAATAGCTACCCCCTTCCCATGATAAATGATATACTATATTAGTTGTAGCAAGCTAAATACTTCACCAAGCTAGAATTAAAGTAAGGGTATCAATAGGTTCAAGCAAGAGAACAGGATACTTGGAAGACTTCCTTCAAAACCAGACAAGGTTTGTATGAATGACCAATTATTCCATTTGGCCTATGTAATGCATTGGTTATGTTCATGAGGTTAATGAAGGATATATGAAACCTTTTTATAGGTTAATTTGTTCCTATTCATTTGGATGATATATTGGAATATAGTGCTACTTGGGAATAACACATATCACATTTGGCGTAGGTTTTAGAGACAATGAATAAGCACCAAATGTTGGGAAATCTCAAGTAGTGTGAATCTGCTAACCAGTCTTTAGTTTATCTAAGATATGTGATAAGTGGAGGAGAGATGAACATATATCCTATCAAGATTGAGGCCATAATGAAGTGGTAGGTTCCTAACTAATGTTTTTGAGGTCAGGAGTTTCATTAGGACAACACAAAAATTCATAGCCTCATTTTCAGTAGTAGCAACACCAATCCATGCCATAACAATGAGTGGAAAGAGTTTCTAGTAGGGAAAGGTCAGAAAAGGATCATCAATGAGTTAAAGTATAAGATCAATCAAGCTCCAATTCTAGCAATATTGAACTTGTAACAAGCATTTGAAGTGGAGACAAATGTGAGTGGGTATGTTATGGGAGTGGTATTCATGTAGGGAGGAAGGCTTGTATGCTACCATTCTGAAGTATTTCATGGGGTGGTTCTTAACTACCCTACCTACGAGAAGGAGCTTTATGCCCTGTTACAAGCTATTAAAAAGTGGAAACACTATTAATGGGAAAGGAGATAGTAATACACATTGGTAAACATCTACTAAAGTACCTACATGACTAGAGAAAGCTACAACATGCTAGACATTACAAGTGGACAGAGTTTCTACAATAGTTTCATTTATTCATTAAGTACAAGAAGGGAAGCACAAACAAGTTGAATGACATGCTTTCAATGCCACCCAAATCAACGATCATATCTTTTGGAATTCTAATACACGTGGAGGCTTTTACCGTGATGCATATATAGAGGCATTATAGAGGAAGAGGAATTCAAGGAGGTGTTTCAATAGTTGTAGAGCCAGAGTTGTGTGCACGACGGTGACAGCAAAATTGATTATCATCTCCATAATGGGTTACTCTATATGTTAGACAAGTTATGTGTTCTTAAAGGTGGGCGGCTATAGCTAATCAGAGAGGCTCAAAATTCCATGTTTGTGGGGAATTTTGGTGTAGGGAAGATAATAGCCAACTTGAATAGGTATGTGCTAGCCTAGGATGCAAGAATATGTAGTTAGGTTCATAATAGGATGTATGATTTACAAGACCAACAAGACTAGTAACAAGAAATAGGTTCTAAACCATCCCTTACTTGTACCTACTCACCCTTGGGAAAGCATTTACATGCACTTTGTGGGAGGTATGCTAACAACCAAAAAGGGACATGACTACCTATTCATAGTAGTTGATAGGTTTAGTAAGATGTGCATTCTCATGCTTGTAAAAAGACCATTAGCAAGCAAGAAAAATCAAACTTATTCTTTGGATAAATATAGGTGCATTTTGGAATCCCGAGAAGTATCATTTTACACTAAGAAACAAGATTTCTCAATGCATTTTGGAATACATTGTGGAAAATGTGGACATGAGATTGAAGAGGTCAACAACATTCCATCCATATATAGATGGGAAAATAGAAGCTGTCAAAAAAACGGGTGCATATTTTGAGGGGTTACAATTAGAATCATTTAAAGACTTAAAATAAAAATATGGTTTATATACATCACGCTTATAACATAATATTTCATATTTCTATTGGTAATTATGCATTGAAACTTGTTTTGGATATTTTCCATGTTCACCTTTGGATATTGCATATGGACAACAAGGAGGAGTGAGGGGGGATCTTATAGGCATTGCCTTAAGGGAAAAATAGTTTGTTGAGAAGATCAATATATCCTTCTATAGGTATAGGAAATACTACATAAGTCGTATGGAAAATACAAGGTCATGCATGATCAACAGAACACTAAGAAATCATTTAAGGTGTGAGATGAAGTATCGTTACGGATGAATAAGGAGAGGTTGTAGGGTCCTGGTAAGAAATTGAGGCTTTGAAATATGGTCCCCTTGAAATACTAGAAAATATGAGAGATAACACCTATACACTTAGTCTATCCCCATACACGTGCATTTACTTAGTGGTGAATGTAAAAAAATTGAAACTCTATGAGCCTTCCATGCTAGATTAGGAAGAGGAACAAGTCCTCACTTATGTCCAGGACTTAGCACCAAATTTTCAACCAAAGTTTACATGGGATAAAATTTGTAGAAGAGGTATAGAACTACAAGAGAGGGGCAACATGACCTTCTGTAGATTGGGTTGAAAGGACAACCTCTAAGCAAGGATAAATAGTACTCTAGGAATAAAGTAGAGGACAAATTTTCTCACCTCATTCAGTAAAATATTTTGGAGGTCTAATGTCTCCCAAAATGGGGAGATATCATTCATATTGGATCAATATATTATTTTTTATCCATATCTATGGTTTTAGAGTGGAAATTTTGGACAAATCAACTTGCAAGGTCATTTTAACTAGTGGTTCCAGTTTAGAAAATTTCAAGTGAAAAAATTTAACATTAATTTGAAGCCCTAAATGGCTAATTTTAGTGGTCTCTAACTTACTATGAACCTATATTCCATAATATACACATTTATATTTTTCCAATGACAAAAGAAGCACCTGAATTGAAGCTCATATGAGAAAGTTATGCCCCCTGGAAGTTGACTTATTGAATTTGACCACCATAATTCTAGAGGATGCCACATCAGCCCCCATTACCCATGGATAAGGGGTTATCCACGTGGTAACTATGAAGAATAATCTATAAGGTTCAAGTTGTAGCTCATATTGAGGGTTGAGTGGATCAAATTTGACCCCTAGTTGGTTAGTGAGTCGTGTTATATCCAAGACACTAAGAGAAAAAGGGGTTCCATTATATTGGAGTGGATTTTTATCTGTAAATGAGTAGAGTAGAAAAGAGTGGATATAGAGAGAGCATCCAAAGAGGGTTTGTGCACTATAGTAGCCCATAGGCCACAGGTCTCACTCCTTTGTATTTGCATCCATTTCCATTTAGAGAAAGAGAGAGTAGAGCAACCTCACCTTCTAGCTGAGTTTTCTCCTATAACAGTTTCCCAAATAAAATATTATGTTCATTGTGTTCTATGAGTTATATTTCATTGTTCTCTATTTCCATATTTTATCTATTGTGTGCATAAGAATAATGAAGTGAGTAATGAATCAAAAAATCTAAGAAAAATTAACCCTCACAATGTAGATATCAGATTTTCAAATATATTTTAGTAGATATGTTGTGATGAATTGTCTATTCAAATTTCCATGACAATTTATAGATTAAAAAACATCAATAACTTGCTTATGTATGGTATTTCTTAATTACTTGTTTCTCCTTCAATACCATGTACAATTATGCATGTGAAGCCATTTTACTACAAAAAAAAAAAACAAAAATATTCACCAACATGGGTAGAGACATCATAATAAAATCCAATATCTTTCACGCCTAATGAAAGTTCCATATAAAATAGTTGAACTTTTCTTGGGGTACCACACCTACTTTAATTGTTTTAATAGCATAGAGATATAGGCTTTGAAACACTTTGCAAGCCTTAGGATAACTAGGTAATATATGAGTCATCATGTTATTCTTTTATACTATGAGGTGGTTTTATTGAATAGTTTAACCAAAATATATCAATTTATAATGTTATATAATTGTCGAGTGTTGTGGACATTAGACTAACATAAATCACAAAACAAGGTTATAGGTTCAGATAATTTCTTTTGGAAGATAATACACAATTATGGAATATGGTCACAAGTCCTACAATTTTCATGAAAATCATTCAAAGGCCTCCTTGAAAATGATCCTAGAACATAGATAGGCACTATACTTCTCCAATCATAGATAAATATATATCCAAATATCCTTATTTTTTATATGATCCATACCACTCTTTTTCCCAAACCATCTTGTCTTTGAATAATTTTTTTATTTTCTTAGTTAATGCAAATAATTAGGTCCAATGTTGGTCTAATCTTGGAGTTTCATTAGATGTAGAAATAGGTGCTACTTAAGTAGTGTGGCCCCTAGATACTTGATCATTGACTTGATCCTCATGGATTTGTTTAAGGCCTTCCTTTGAGGAGGCCATGTCTATTGCATCAAGGTAATTCAAATTAAGGGTAGAATTTCTCTTGTAAACCTTTATTTATGTTGGGTATCATTAATTTAGTTATTAACCTACACATCATGTTATATAACATTTGGTTTTATTCCCAAATGGTTTATCCCACAATTTATTTGATACCTTTCATCTTCAGGAAGTTATGTTGTTTAGTGTTCAACTTGTGGAACTCCACAACTAAGGCTTTCCTTCATGTAAGTGAACAACCTCTGGGGTAATGTGCATATTAAAAAAAAACATAATAGGAACAGAAATACAATAAATATATCATCCATCAAAATCCATATATACATCAGTGCATTTGCACATGAAAATCAAGGGAATGAATTTTTTTCATTAATAAATTCAATGAACCAACCGAAGATGGGACTACCACGTTCCACCCGACTATAGATTGGCTGAGCCAATTCTCTCTTCATCCAATCACCCTCATGCCATATTCTAATCATGAATGTGGGATCTCATATAACACATCAATCAAAACTCATCTAGGGCTTCCAGAGGCCACCCACCTCAACCCATCAAGCAGTGATTCCACCTCACGGTCGAACATCACCAAAAACCATCATCGGATTGGTATCCATCCAATCCTTCCAGGGATTCCAAAGCGTTTGTCCAACCAAGGCTTTCAGAACTGGTAACTCAACCCACAACTTATACAAGGCTTCTAGAGTGTTTGTCCAAATAAGGCTTTCAGGACTAGTAACTCAACCCACCAAAGGCTTCTAGACCGTTTGTCCAACCAGGGATTCTAGAACTAGTAAGTAAACCCAAGCTGTTACAGGGCTTCTAGAGCATTTTTTCAACCAAGGCTTCCAGGACTAATAACTCAACCCAAGCTAAGGAAACATGAGAACCAACAAAAACAAAGCAATGAAAGTAAACCCACAATCACCATGGCTATCTAGGAAATGGCAAGGCTAGGCAATCCACTGTCAATCCCAACCATCTTCCATGACAATGACAGATTATAACCAAGAAACCACATGCATGTGCCATGCATGCCAAAACTAGTGAAGAAATCATACATGCAACTCAGTACCTGCAAGAAAATGTGATGTAGTTGCGGATGTTGATGCCTTCTTGCGCTTTCCTACTCTTCATTTTCCTTCTTTCTCCAAGAATCCAAGTATGCCACACCCTGCAAGAGTGCTCCAAGAAAACTCTAAGTAACCAAGAGTATGAGAGAGGGAGAGAGAATAATGAGAGAGCTCCAAAACTGAATTGACCAAGTCTTGCCAACTGATCCTTAGAAGCCTTTTTATGAATGAGGCCTCTATTTTCTTCATTTTCCATTATTTTCCTCCAATTTCCTCCTCACATGCAACCTGTGACCTTTCAACTTCCTTTTCTCCTAATTTCCATTATTTTTATAAATAATTGTGCCAAAATACCTTTTTGCCTCTTTAATGCCTTAGCCATTTCCTTTGCTAATTTCCTTAACCATAAACAACCAAATGAACACCCCCTAGGATGTCTTTCCCAAACTTCAGCTTGGAATAAGTGTCCCAGTCATCCGTGGTTATTTTTTTTAGCATTTATTACATGGAATTTTCACCAGGGTTGTTACAGAACCCTACCCCTTGGGGGATACCGTCCTTGGTGTTCAATCACACATATACCTCAACAACCTGCTGACAGAAGACATATTGTTCATGGAGCTTTATAACCTAGATCAATGCAGTATTTACAATGAAAGATCTACTCAGGACATAACATCATGAAAACATGACAACATACCACATAGTGGAGCTTTATAACATAGCTCATTACGGTATTTACAATGATCATCCTGCTTAAAAAGATCATATGACATCATGATAACATAACCACATGATAACATAATAACATAACACCCATACCGCATAGTGGATCCTTATAACACAGCTCGTTATGGTATTTACATCCATAAACAGGTGTACATATAACAACCTCATCAAAATATATATACCAAAACATATGCCAAATCATATACCAAACATATATCAATCATACACTAATCATCATATAGCACCTATCAAAACATCATAAGGCATATATTAAAACATCATATAGAACGTATCAACCAACATAAAGCATATATCAAATCATCATAAAGCATACGTCAACCATCATAAAGCATATATCAATCACCATAAAGCATATACTAAACCAACATAAATCAAATACTAAACCATCATAAAGCAACTACCAAACCACCATAAGCAACCACCAAACCACCATATCAAGCTGCTAATTCTTGCAGTTGATTTCAACTACCCAATCGGGCATGTTCATGATTCTTGTACTATGCACATAACTTCCATCAGTTTTAAAGTAAATTAAAATAAATTCACATCATACCTCATTGGTAGCTCGTCAATAAGGTACATTTGCAATCATGTTCTCTTCCTGTCACAATAAGTCAAACTAGCATATTTGACCAAATCAACATGTATAAAAAATATCACATAAGGTTATCTCAAAACATAGCCATCAAAATCATAAATGACATGTAACCATCATAAATCAAAATCATAGATCACATGTAATCATCATAGACCATAATCATAAATCACAGGCATACTAAAACCAAAATACAATAACGATACTTATCCTTTCATCAATACTTAGCTTTCTACCTTCGTCTTTATTCTATACGCACTCCAGATCAGTTGCTACACCCGACAAACACCCAGTGCCTTCTCCTCGCCCATATGCATAGACACATAGTGTGAAACACACACATAGAACCACACACCATACCACACCATGCAATACATGAATCTACACCCGACAAACACCCAGTGCCTTCTCCTCACCCATATGCATAGACACATAGTGTGAAACACACACATAGAACCACACACCATACCACACCATGCAATACATGAATCTACACCCGACAAACACCCAGTGCCTTCTCCTCACCCATATGCATAGACACATAGTGTGAAACACACACATAGAACCACACACCATACCACACCATGCAATACATGAATCTACACCTTCATGTATACATATTCAAACTTCAACATAATCACGATCATAAAATAATTACCAGATAAATAAGGTCTACGTTAAGAGAACTTCCTTATTTATGCACAGGCATTGAGTGCAAAATTTCCCAGCATAACCAAAGCATATGCCACTTATGATCGATTAACTTTACCTTTTCTGGTTGCATTTCTTGTGTTTCCATTGCTACTGTCCATTTACTACAATGGACCCAATCATTCCAACCAATTTTCATAGTCTTACCTTCTGTTGCACTTACTCATGCACAGAGCTTCATTTGGGTCTTATATCATTGGTTGGGTACCACAAATATCTCTCGATTTCCATCAACTCTCCTCTTTCCCAACCAATTCCCAAGACTCAAAACATAAAAAAGGCAAGACAAGAAACAAACAAGAAGAAGACCATAAAAATGAATAACAACATGACTCTGCAAGCAAAGTGGTATGGCCATACACTAGACATAAACAAAGCTGCAAATCAAGCTCAAAATTTCATAAAAGACCAAAAGCACAAGACTAACAACGAACACCATGACTCAATCCCCATGGTTCCTAAGGAAAGCTCAACACAAGCCTTCTTCAAGATTTCATGGCAACCTCTCTTACCATGCAACTCCCTACATGATGCTTTCATTAACACGGAACTGTTAGTGCATAAATAAACATAACAATACACCTGTTACCTCATCTTGTTGTGCCAAGCACATTGCTTGCAACTGAACACATCCACGTCATCTCTCAAGGGACTCCAATCCTTTAACAGATCCACCTATAGCTAAAGGCTAGCTAATATACCTGTCAAGTACATGTTCATGAATATAGCATATATCCACATAATGTCAAACAAAATTAAGGTTAAGAAGACTTCCTTTGTGCAAAGCACTCATTCATTCGAAATTAGGGTTTCCAAACATATCCAAAGGAATTCTTACCCAATTCCTTTCTTCTACCTTTTTACCTTGTTGGAATCGAGGCTTACTATATGCTATCACACCACCCAACTGTTAGTTATATAGACACATCAACTATTACCTTGTCATGCTAATACCAAGCATGTTATCTTGCAACTACTCACACATTTCAACCACATGTTCCAAATATCAATACAATCGTATCTATTAATTTGAAATCAACCGTTACCAAGACTAATAATCATGTCATAATCCATAGTCAACTCATAGTCTTCAGTTATAATACTACAACTATCACCTACTATACTCAATTACATATCAACTGTCTCAATACATATATTTTAGTACAATCATCTTAAAACAAGATCATTTGAACACATACTCATATTATGCAATTCATCAAACATTCATAACATGTTAAATAAATCAACTAGATGACATAATCAATAGTCAAGCACCAGATATATGACATAAGCAACTAATACCTTAATGTATCTCAGGGGAATTGATCTTGTCTACACAATCAATCTAGTTAGCACAATATAAATTTACAACACATCATCTCAAGCACTCATAAGATCATGATATACTCATACAAAATTATCATTCACGCATATGCAAAGTCAATCTAGATTAGTACGACACTATATAAAAAAATATGTCAGCTCATACCTGAGTATCGCAACCATAACCATCTGCATTGGTCAAACCAATTTAACACAATACATATAACATCAAGATATTCAAGGCAATGAACATAACCGTCACGCATATGAATAATTCAAATTATAACATCAATGTCTCAATGAAATAACCCTAATCATCAAGTTAATAGCATATAACAACAATAAGCTATATATCATGCTCATCAACAACATAAAACCGAACCATCAAGCTAACTGTCATATAACAATCAACAAGTTAACCTATAACATACTCATCAACAACATATAGCATAATCATCATGTTATCTAATATAAAACAACAATAGAAATGCATACAACTACAAGTTACTATCATTCTTGACTATCCGACACATGTGCATATAACTACACTAATCATCTATCATGAATGTAATCATAACATCAAAATACATGTACGTAAACCTAATGTATATAAACCTAATGCATATAAAATACTTAACTTACATACCTGCATGTCGAACATACAATACCTGTATGACGATCTGCTCTTACCCCAGAGTCCAATGTTGCAACCTCATTATAATGATCTACATCTCTTGCTCTATCTCAGCCTACACATTAGCATCATAACATCTAATAGCACCATGATGACCTAAATTGCATACAATGACTTCACAATGCATGTTTTACCTATTATACATGCATAATAATAACCAAGACCATACATGCATAACAACTGCATATACACATAAAAAATGAGTACCAAACCATATACGCATAATTCTAGCTAGATTTCAGTCATCAATGCATGACCATATCAAGTACACAAACCATGACCTCATGCATTACAACAACCATTACTCCATTGTATGCATTGCCACATGCAACCAACAATATGCATAAGAAATGCCAAGTCAACTACACCTATGCATAAATGCATGTAGTCGAACATAAGCGATCAATTCTTGTAATCAACCTACAAGACTGATACATGTAATCAAAATATTCAAAAATGTAACCTAAAATACAAGTATGTAAGTAGGTATCATGAAATCAATATGTAAGCGACATATAATTCATACACAGTCAGTCACATGTTTCAAAAATCAAGACATCGTGTTTATTAATTTGAAATCAGCTTTCACCAATACTAACAACCTATAAGCATACCCCCTTACTATCCATGGTCCACACTAAGGTAGGAGGAGGAAGCTACTATAATGGCCCGATATCCAATGTCCAATTATACTATTTGTTGAGGAGGTAAATCCCCTCTGCGGACAGAGGCGATTCCTATTAGCCTAGACCATGTCTAGCAACAATCATCAAATGCTATAGCGCAAGTTCCTAATTGCAAATTAACAAACCCGTGATGAAGGCCTACCTGGATTCCAACGCTATTGTTTGTAGAAGAGGTGGTGCTCTCGTTCCTTCGCTCCGACAGATCACAATCCTCACAATCTCCGTGAATGGACACCTGCACATACAAGAAACGACACAAACACAAGCGTAAAATCCAACATATGCAACTATATATCAGTCAGAAAGGATATAACTCATCATCATCACAAATAACAACAAGAGTGGAACCATAACCAATAGTCATTCATTAATACTTAATCAAAGAAGAATACAACCAAAGTTCTAACGCTGGATTCTCCTTTGGCGGGTAGTCAGCAGCACATGTCTCGCAAAGCCTGTCGGGAATAAGGACAAGCCTCTCTCTTTGGTTCTTGGACAATAATATCCTTGCTTGGATTTGGCCTTATGGGAATCAAGAAGGCTCTTGCGGCATGAAGCTCTTGGAAACTTGACAATTCTAAATCTTTGGAACTAGCTTGCAAAGGAAAATAGGCAAGCTTTTATAGATGGAGGAAGGGGAGTTGGGATCATATCCAATAATCATGGGATTGTCCATATCATCAAGGAAGATTCCATGAGAGGTGGCAAACCACTTACTCTCTATGGAAATTTGTAGCCGAACCACCCAACTCAAGATAGATAGCAGTCCAGGAATTTGTTAGGATGAAAATTCTGTTGTTTGTTTGTTAAAAAACACCTCTGATTATGGTTGGCGCGGGTGCGATTCTATGATAGAGCGCCAATTGGCGCGCCCTCTTTGGAGTATTTGCCCCCTTGGCGCGAGGGTTGCACTATGGAACCGCGCTAATGGAAAAAGAGTTATTTTTAGGGTTTTTAGCAGGAGATGTCTTCAGGGCAAACAAAGCTCATGTTCATGGGAATGCAATGCAAGTGTTTGTAGGCCATGTCACTGCTCATAGGTCCCAGAATGAGTCCTCCAAGATGCGGGAGAGGGCTAGCAGGGACAGTGACAAATTGCCATCTAGCAGGTTCCCCTTAAAGCATGAGGCCCGAGAGAGAGAGAGGGGTGAAATGCTTTACGAGAACATGTCCAACCGAAAACACTGCCGCCAGAAAACCTGCGTGGAGAAGTACAACTGATATCTCAAATACATGATATATGTGGTATGGGCACAACCATCCATAGCAGAGTACACAATAATCTAGATCCAAGGTATGGGCGCAGCCATCCAGTGAGGATCGATAAATAGACTCAGGTATGGTCGCGGCCATCTAGTGAATGACTCATAATAATCATAATAATCCACAAAATCGCAGCCTGGATCCCAACAAACAAAATCCAGGGTCTTGCGCTTCATCTTGACCCGAACAAAGTACAAGTTCAAGCATCCGAATATAGGAGCCGAAGTCGAACATGCAAGAACATCATCTGATTACCAGCCAATGATAAAAGTTGTTAACAGACGCAAGAGGTACCACCAATAATGACAATGGCCCTCAAGGTACTACCGGTACAATCTACGGCGTGTGAATCAGTGAGCCGGTGTTAAACAACCGTAGAATCATTCGATCGGAGGCCAATGATGAAAACCTTGCGTCGAATGCGAAGAACCTGCCATTGAGCCATGCAGGCTCCAAGGCACCAAAAGGGAGTCTCTAGATCAACTTCCTAGATAATGAGCTAAAGTCGACAGGAAGTGACCTTGATTGAAGGTGGGCCATAGTGTTTCCCACATCATCGACGTGAGATGGAGGAAGATAATGTTTTTGTGAATAAAGATTATATGAGTTATCAAAGGGAGGTTGGTATTTCGCAGAGGTCAACTTCTCTTGAACATATCAGCGGCACGACAGTGGACTTGGCAGTAGTTGACATCAATCAATCAGAGGTCATGGTGACAAGGCAAAGAGCAGATGAGAGGTCAAACAGGATCACCCAAACCCACGGAGGCAAGTGAAAAATGAGATGAGATGTCCCCACCCAGACATGAATGCAGACAAGTGCCATGTTCAAGAGCGACATACTGCCGACACGACAATGATTCTGGTTCCATTTTCCCCACCATTTCTGGTGAGTACCCCAATTATTTTTATTAACAAGCTTGATGGGGATAGCATATGCTTGTAAAATGTCATCTCGATGAAATCCAATGTCATCAAGTTTTAACGAGTCTAACAAAGGAAGAACTCGGCATCTTTTCATGTTTAGAGAGTTTGAAAAGACAGTAGAAAAGTAAACTCCAGGGGTGTCCTTTTTCGTAAAGTTGTGTCTCTCGAGCTCGAAAAGGTATAAAATAATGCTTGAAAGAACCGCCCGACCATTACGATCGAGGAGTACTTTTCATGATTAGTGACTTTGACCTGAAAAGGTAAAAAAGCAACCGAAATCACGTCGTTTCGTAACTGTTAACGAGCCTGAAACGACAAGGGCCCGACGATCTTTTCGTCTTTACACAGTCAGAAAAGAGCTTAAAGATGACCGCCTCTTATTTACGTTTCACGAATCAAGAGGAATAACTCGACAATCTTTTCATATTTAGAGAGTCAGAAAAGAGCTGAAAGATGACTCCAGAATGACTTTTTCGTGTATTTAACGAGTCTGAAAAAGTATAAAATATAACTCATTTCACCGTCTAAGTCGCAAAAAAAACCTGTTGCTGCACAAAAAGCAAGTGTAAAACCTATTTTTAACAAAAAATATATTAAAATATTCAGAAGAAGAAAAAAAAAAAAAAAAAAAAAAAAAAAAAAAAAAAAAAAAAAAAAAAAAAAAAAAAAAAAAAAAAAAAAAAAAAAAAAAAAAACCTATTTTGAGTTGAAAAAGCTATAAATATGTCAAATGGTAAAAACAAAATTACTTTTTACTTTTTACCTCACTGAAGAGCAGCAGTGGTCCATTTGGTGTGCAAACATCGGGCGACGATTGTGACAGATCTGTGCTACCATTTAGAGCTCTGTCAGTTCTAGGTAAGAGGCGCTTCCTAGCACTCCATTTCAATCCATTTTTTAATAGTTTTCTTTTGCTCATTAAATCTCTGTGGAATGATTTTTAAAAATTAGGGCTGCGCCCATTGGTGCGGGTATCAGACACAGACCCGTGCCAATGGGATTTTATGTGCCAAAGGCCCACACCAACGGCGGAAACAAATTTTTTGCTTTGAATTTCAGATTTGCAAATGATTTGAATGCATTTTTTAGCCTACCAGAGATCTAATCAAGGGTTTTTGATCATGTGGAGGCAGGCAACCGAGCAAAATGGTGATTGAATGGAAAGAGAGGGAGCACGAAAGAGTGGACGAATTGGCCATGGAAGATGAAGTTTGCATGGATGCCCTCAGGAATTGCGGGTTGAAAAAATTCCTCCTGACACCTTACTTACGAGCTCAACCTGAGCTCTTACAATACTTGATTAGCCTTTGGGACGAGAACGAGCAAGTGTTCAGAATGAGAGACCAAGAATTAGAACTGGATGTTTCTGACATCTACTTTATCACTGGATTGTCATGCAAAGGTCCAATACCCATACTGACAGGGAGCAGACCATTTGGTGAGAATATGGGCGAGGTGATGGCACGAGTGTGCTCAGGGGCACAATTTGGATCCGGGAGTGCAGAGGTAGATATTGCCACCATTCGGGATCTAACACTCAAGGTGGTGTTATTTACCATCATGCGGGCTGCGGGGGTGCAGGCACCGCATGAGGCGACCAAAAATCAGCTCTTATTGTCCACAGAGTGTATGAATCCCACTATATTTGATTGGGCCACAACAGTGACAACAAATATGAAAAGACAGCTTACGAAATGTAAGCAAGGCAAACTGAAACAGTTTGCCTACATTTCTATCCTGGTATTGTTCATTCTCGAACGATTACCAATCTTCCAAGGCCAAGGGGCCATAGTAGCTGATCTAGTGCCATGAGAGCCGAGAATGGCTCACTGGGTAGCATTGATGCCCAGAGGAGGAGGGGGCCAACAGATGTCCTGGAGGCCGGAGTTTTTTGGCTGGCTACGTCGACAGTTGATCGTAGTCGAAGATAGGCCATATGCAGGAACTGATTTCACTGGTGATCCAGACCTCCCACTGCTGGAGGAAGATGAGTGGGCCGAGGCTGGACATATGCCATGCGAGCCGTGGCTTCATCTCTATTTCGTGTCATTCGTTTCCCTCCTCAGGGGAAGATTGTCACAGTAGACCAGTTGTCTTTCTTCGCCTCCTCTTCCGAAGGCAACGTGCCTTTTGTGGAGCATACCTCCATTCCATTAGATAGTGTGGGAGCTGGGCTCTTTAAAGATCATGCCCTCATGGGTGTCTTTTCACTCCCACCTCCGAACGTTGCTCCTATCAATATGATTTCTGTTCGTTCTGATCCTTGGGTTCTTCCCCCCATTGACCAGATAGAATCATGGGGCGATGAGATGCCGTTGAGTCCTACCGAGCTCAACTACGTCGAGATTGTTTCTATATTGGCTCCCCTTCCTGAATCTTCTCCTTTGAGCAGAGCCCCTTTCTCGTATGCTCATTCCCCTTGGCTTGGAGACTATGCTCCTTGAGATCCTTTAAAGGAAACATTTCCTTTTGATGAAGCCATTATCGAGACTATGTCTCTCAAGGAACCCCTTTGGTTTAATCTTCACCATCGTTCCTCGTTCCTCCCTACCCATCGGGAAATGATTGCCTGTCTCGAGCAGTTTGCTCATTGTCTCCCCACACAACCCCTTCAGACACCCATCCAAGTATGTCAAGTGTCCTCTAAAGAGAACATGGGAAACATCACACAAACCCAACCGATCGACATCTCTGTTAAACCAGGGATTGTCGAGCATATCCATGTTGGAGTAAATTGTACTCCTGAGGAGATTCAGCTTTAATGCTGGTCTTTTTCACGAATTTCATGATGTGTTTGCTTGGTCTTACGAAGAAATGCCCGGTATTGACCCAAGTATTGTGGTGCATGAGATACCCACGTATCCGGGAGCTAAGCCTGTCCAACAGCATTTACGCCCTGTGCACCCCCGAAAGGCTGCAGCCATTAAAGTGGAAGTTGAAAAGCTTCTCAAGGCTGGTTTTATCTACCCCATACCACTCACAGATTGGGTTTCCAATATCGTCCTTGTGAATAAAAAATAGGGTACCATCAGGGTCTGTGTTGATTACCGTGATATTAATCGAGCCTATCCCAATGATAACTACCCCACACCCTTCATTGACCAGCTCATTGATGAGTGTGCCGGAAGTGAAATATACTCGTTTATGGACGGTTTCTCTGGTTATAACCAGATTAATATTGCACTTGCTGATCAACACAAAACCGCCTTTATTTGTCCGTGGGGCACTTTCGCCTACAAAAAGCTCCCTTTCGGTTTGAAGAACGTCGGTCCTACCTTCCAACCCGCGATGTCCTATGCATTCCATGATATTCGACACATCGTGCAACCTTACCTGGATTATCTAACAGCTCATTCAGCTAAGCATCAGGACCATCCCGCTCATCTTCGCGAAATCTTTCTCCGCTGTTGACACTACTGTATTCGGCTCAACCAGCATAAGTGTGTCTTCTGCGTAGAGTCTGGTAGGCTTCTCGAGTTCATCATCTCCCGAGAGGGAATCCGTCTGGACCCCCTTAAAGTCGAGGCCATTATCAATCTTCCTCCCCCTACTTCTTTGCAACAATTGCAGAGCTTGCAGGGTAAAGCGAATTTTTTATGACGCTTCATTCCGAACTATGCCGAGGTGGCCAAAGGTTTTATGCGGTTACTAAAGCAGGACACCCCTTTTCGTTGGGATGCCACCGCTCAAGAGTCCTTCGAGCACCTCAAGGCTCTCCTTGTTTTCGCCCCTTTGTTGTGTCCTCCTAATTACCATCGTGATTACACTTTGTATCTGGCCGCTGCCGATACCACTATTGGCATGGTTCTCGTTCAAGATGATGATGATGACATTGAGCACGTCATTTATTATCTCAACCGCAATCTATTAGATACGAAATCTCAATACGCTCACATCGAGAAGTTGGCATTAGCCGTTGTTTGTGCCATCCAACGTTTCTACCATTATATCTTATTGCGCACTACGATGGTGATTTCTGATTGCAATCTGATGACGTACATCCTGTCGCGTCAGCTGCTGGGGGGCAAGTACATGAAGTGGATTGTTATCCTCCAAGAGCTTGACTTGGAGTTCACTACTTCCAAGTCCAAGAAATCCCTCATCTTTGTCGAATTGTTGTGCTCTTTGCCATCTCCTACTGCGCCCTCTCGGTTAGAGGACCATATTCCAGATGAAACCCTCTTCTTAATCAGTACCCTCGATCCCTGGTACGGGGATATCATTTTCTATTTACAGATGTCCTCTTTTCGTCCCAAGACATCTAAGGACGCTCGACGATGGATTCGCCATCAATCTCAACCATATCGCATTATTGGGGACACCCTGTACCATCTCGGTGCTGACTCTGTTCTCCGTCGATGTTTAACACTCGAGGAAGCTGAGCGAGTTTTAAATGACTACCATTCTGGAGCCTGTGGTGGTCACATGTCTGGATATGCTACTGCTCAAAAATTCCTCCGTGCTGGTTACTTTTGGCCCTCCATCTTTAAGGACTGCATTCTTGTCGTCCGCTCTTGTCACGAGTGCCAAATCTACCAACGGAAGATGCGTGTTTATTAAGGAATTTAGACTTCTGTGATCCATAACATTGTTTAGATAATTTTCGTTGAAATCACATAAATAATCTTGTGTCGACGCATTTCGAACCAACCAGTGTGGTTCATCGTCAGGACAAGTTGAAGAACCGATCCAGCTTAGCTATTTAAATAGTATGGGAAGATGCGTGTGCCTCCTGCTCCACTGCATCCCGTTGTTATCGTTGGCCCTTTTGCAAAATGGGGCATTTATTATATGACCTGTAACCCTCGCTCGACCGGGGGGCATGGGTATATCATCGTTGTCATTGATTACTTCACAAAATGGGTCGAGGCGATGCCCACATTGTCTAAAGACGGTCACACTGCGGTGCAATTTTTATTTAATCATGTTATCTCACGGTTCGAAGTCCCTCAGGCCATCGTCACTGATCATGACAAGCATATCCGTAATCATATGATTACTGAGCTTACAACCCAGTTGGGCTTACGGAACGATAGCTCAACTCCATACTATCCTCAGGTCAACGGCCAAGTAGAAGTCGTCAACAAGGTTCTAGTTACAATGCTTCAACAAACCATTGGCATGCACAAGTCCAACTAGCACTTGATGTTGTTCTTTGCCTTGTAGGCCTACCGAACCTCTGTGAAGGATGCCACCAGTTTCACTCATTTCCAATTGGTTTATGGACTCGAGGCTACCCTTACCATCGAGTGCGAGATCCCTTCTTTAAAATTGGCCATCGAATTACTCCCCGACACTACTCCAGTAGAGGAACGCCTTATTTACCTAGAGCGACTAGACAAGACTTGTCGACTAGCCTCCCTAGCTATCGAAGCACAGAAGAAGAGAGTGAAAACTCACTTCGATCACACTGTACATCCTCGTTCTTTTGTTGAGGGAGATTTAGTCCTGCTCTATGATCAAGCCAATGATAAGCTGGGGGCAGGAAAATTCGAACCCATGTGGCACGGGCCTTATATTGTAAAGAGAGTTTTACAAAAAGGGGCCTATGAGCTAATTGACTACGAAGGGAATCCTCTAGATAAGCCTCGGAATGGGCTTTACTTGAAAAAATATTATGCATGAATTCCAGGCACTCTGATTTGTACATACATGTGCTTTAGCAGGTGTGTTGTGTGTGCATGTTTTCATGTTTTGGCTTGGTGTGTCGGTGTGATTGCCTCTTATTGTGTCCTTTTGCTTCTTGTACAGATGTCTGGTACGCCTTACGTTGGTTTCGCCAATGGTGCCTCCCGCAGTACACGCAACCTATTTTTTGTGGCATGGGTGATCTATGATCCTCATGGTGAGCTAATTGACCTTCAAGGGGTTTGTCTAGGTTGTACCACAAACAATGTTGCTGAGTATAGTGTTGTTATTGAGTTACTGGCCGAGGCGATCAATCTCAGTATTTGAACATTAGTTGTGAACCTAGATTCTCAGCTTGTCGTCCACCAGCTCAATGGGCGATATTCCGTCAGAGACCATCGGATTCTAAGGTTATATCTATGTGTTAAATTGTTGGAAAGGAATTTTGATTTCATCACATATCAACACATTCCAAGACGATTAAATACGTTAACTAATGCATTAGCCAATTATGTATTAGACAGAAATTTGCATAACATGTAATTAAAACAACAAAAGAAGCATAAAAAACACAATAAACCATATGCATATGTATATATATATGTGTGTGTGTGTCAAAATGTTTGCACAGCATGCACCACATAGATAAAAAATATACATGTTCGTCTTAATACATCCGGAGACAACATGTCTCTCAAAAACTATGCATGAAAATAAACCCTAGGTGTCTAATCCCTGTGGTGCTCATGATAGCACGTCACCGCATGCACTAGGCATCTCAGAAGACGGTGGATGCGACTAGGCACTCCCACTGTATGTCTCTGGTATGCCAGTGGGACATCTGACAGCCGGGCATAATCTAGAATCCCCCGCGCGATCCCCTCAAGGTTCTGGATCAACTCTCCTCCCTCGGCACCCTCCTCCTGAGGGTCAGTTGCGGGCTATGTTCTTCGTGAAATAGGAGACATGCCAGCTGGTCTCTCTAGGCCAACATCTGCATACACATATAACTGTTGTTAGAACGAACATGTATTAACAAAAAAAAAATCATAAAACATAAAATCAAAAAGATATCATACCCAGCTCTTCGTCCGACTCATCTCCCTCCAGCAGTGGGAGGTCTGGATCACCAGTGAAATCAGTCCCTGCATATGGCCAATCTTCGACTACGACCAGCGGTCAACGTAGCCACCCAAAAAACTCCGGCCTCCAGGACATCTATTGGCCCCGTCCTCCTCTGGGCATCAATGTTTCCCAGCGAGAAATTCTCGGCTCTCGTGGCACTGGATCAGCTACTATGGCCCCTTAGCCTTGGAAGATTGGTAATTGTTCCAAAATGAATGATACCAAGATAGAACCGTAGCCAAACTGTTTCAGTTTGCCTCGCTTACATTTCGTAAGCTATCTTTTCATATTTGTTGTCACTACTGTGGCCCAATCAAATATAGTGGGATTCATACACTCTGTGGCCAATAAGAGCTGATTTTTGGTCACCTCGTGCGGTGCCTGCGCCCCCGTAGCCCGTGGGATGGTAAATAACACCAACTTGAGTATTAGATCCCGAAAGGTGGCAATATCTACCTTCACACTCCTGGATCTGAATTGTGCCCCTGAGCACACTCGTGCCATCACCTCGCCCATCTTCTCGCCAGATGGTCTGCTCCCTGTCAGTATGGGCACCGGGCCTCTGCATGGAAATCGAGTGATAAAATAGATGTCAAAAACATCCAATTCTAATACTTGGTCTTGCAGTCTGAACACTTGCTCATTCTCGTCCCAAAGGCTGATCAAGTATTGTAAGAGCTCAAGTTGAGCTCATAAGTAAGGTGTCAGGAAGAATTTTTTCAACCCGCAATTCCTGAGGGAATCCATGCAAACTTCATCTTCCATGGCCAATTCGTCCACTCTTTCGTGCTCCCTCTCTTTCCATTCAATCACCATTTTGCTCGGTTTCCTGCATCCACATGATCAAAAACCCTTGAGTAGATCTTTGGTAGGCTCAAAAATGCATTCAAATCATTTGCAAATCTGAAATTCAAAGCAAAAAATTCGTTTCTGCCGTTGGCGCGGACCTTTGGCACATAAAAGCCCATTGGCGCAGGTCCGTGCCCGATACCCGCGCCAATGGGCGCGGCCCTAATTTTTTAAAATCCTTCCACAGAGATTGAATGAGCAAAAGAAAACTATTAAAAAATGGATTGAAATGGAGTGTTAGGAAGTGCCTCTTACCTGGAACTGATGGAGCTTTAAATGGTAGCACGGATCTGTCACAATCGCTACCCGAAGTTCGCACACCAAATGGACCACTGCTGCTCTTCACTGAGGTAAAAAGTAAAAAGTAATTTTGTTTTTACCATTTGACATATTTATAACTTTTTCAACTCAAAATAGGTTTTAAAAGTTATTTTTCTGAATATTTTAATATATTTTTTGTCAAAAATGGGTTTTACACTTGCTTTTTGTGCAGCAACAGGTTTTTTTTGCGACTTGGACGGTGAAATGAGTTATATTTTATACTTTTTCAGACTTGGTAAATACATGAAAAAGTCATTCTGGAGTCATATTTTAGCTCTTTTCTGACTCTCTAAATATGAAAAGATTGTCGAGTTATTCCTCTTGACTCGTTAAACGTAAATAAGAGGTGGTCATCTTTAAGCTCTTTTCTGACCGTGTAAAGACGAAAAGATCGTCGGGCCCTTGTCGTTTCAGGCTCATTAACGGTTACGAAATGACATGATTTCGGTCGCTTTTTTACTTTTTCAGGTCGAAGTCACTAATCATAAAAAGTACTCCTCGATCGTAATGGTCGGGCGGTTCTTTCGAGCATTGTTTTATACATTTTCGGGCTCGAGAGACACAACTTTACGAGAAAGGAAACCCCTGGAGTTTACTTTTCTACTGTCTTTTCAAACTCTCTAAACATGAAAAGACGTCGAGTTCTTCCTTTGTCAGACTCATTAAAACTTGATGACATTGGATTCCGTGGAAATGATATTTTACAAGCATATGCTATCCCCGTCAAGCTTGTTAATAAAAATAATTGGGGTACTCACCAGAAATGGTGGGGAAAACGGAACCAGTATCATTCTCGTGTCGGCATTATGTCACTCTTGAACATGGCACTTGTCTGCATTCGTGTCTGGGTGGGGACATCTCATCTCATTTTTCACTTGCCTCCATGGGTTTGGGTGATCCTGTTTCACCTCTCATCTGCTCTTTGCCTTGTCACCATGACCTCTGATCGATTGATGTCAAATACTTCCAAGTCCATTGTCATGCTGCCGATATGTTCAAGAGAAGTTGACCTCTGCGAAATACCAACCTCCCTCTGATAACTCATATAATCCTAATTCACAAAAACATTATCTTCCTCCGTCTCGTGTCGATGATGTGGGAAACACTATGGCGCACCTTCGATCAAGGTCACTTCCTGTTGACTTCAGCTCATTATCCAGGAAGTTAATCTAGAGACTCCCTTCTGGTGCCTTGGAGCCTGCATGCCTCAATGGCAGGTTCTTCGCATTCGATGCGAGGTTCTCATCATTGGCTTTTGATCAAATTATTCTACGGGTGTTCGACAACCAGCTCACTGATTCACACGCCGCAGATTGTACCGGTAGTACCTTGAGGGCCATTGTCATTATTGGTGGTACCTCTCGCGTCTGTTAACAGCTTTTATCATTGGTTGGTAATCAGACGATGTTCCTGCATGTTCGACTTCATCTCCTATATTCGCATGCTTGAACTTGTACTTTGTTTAGATCGAGATGAAGCGCAAGACCCTGGATTTTGTCTGTTGGGATCCAGGCTACGATTTTGTGGATTATTATGATTATTACATGACTTATTCACTAGATGGCTGCGACCATGCCTGAGTCTATTTATCGATCCTCACTGGATGGCTACGCCCATACCTTGGATTTAGATTATTGTGTACTCTGCTATGGATGGCTGTGCCCATACCACATATATCATGTATTTGAGATATCAGTTGTACTTCTCCACGCAGGTTTTTTGGCGATAGTGTTTTCGGTTGGACATGTTTTCGTAAAGCATTTCACCCCTCTCTCTCTCTCTCAGGCCTCATGCTTTAGGGGGCATCTATTACACAGCAATTTGTCACCGTCCCTGCTACCCCTCTCCCGCATCTTGGAGGACTCATTCTGGGACCTATGAGCAGTGACATGGCCTACAAACACTTGCATTGTGTTCCCCTGAACATGAGCTTTGTTAGCCCTGAAGACATCTCCTGCTAAAAACCCTAAAAATAGCTTTGTTTCCATTAGTGCGGTTCCATAGTGCAGCCCTCGCGCCAAGGGGGAGAATACTCCAAAGAGGGCGCGCCAATTGGCGCTCTGTCATAGAGTTGCACCCGCGCCAACCATAAACAGAGGTGTTTTTTAACAAGCAAACAGTGGAAGTTTTGTCCTAACAAATTCCTGGACTGCTATCTATCTTGAGTTGGGTGGTTCGGCTACGGATTTCCATAGAGAAGAAGTGGTTTGCCACCTCTCATGGAAGCTTCCTTGATGATATGGCCAATCCCATGATTATTGGCTATGATCCCTCCTTCCTCCATCTATAAAAGCTTGCCCATTTTCCTTTGCAAGATAGTTCTAGAGATTCAGAATTGTCAAGTTTCCAAGAGCTTCACGCCGCAAGAGCCTTCTTGATTCCCATAAGGCCAAATCCAAGCAAGGAGATTATTGTCCAAGAACCAAAGAGAGAGGCTTGTCCTTATTCCCGATAGGCTTTGCGAGACATGTGCTGCTGACTACCCGCCAAAGGAGAATCCAGCGTCAGAACTTTGGTTGTATTCTTCTTTGATTAAATATTAATGAACGAATATTGTTTATGGTTCCACTCTTGTTTTTATTTGTGATGATGATGAGTTATATCCTTTCTGACTGATATATAGTTGCATATGCTAGATTTTACGCTTGTGTTTGTGTCGTTTCTTGTATGTGCAGGTGTCCATTCACAGAGATCGTGAGGATTGTGATCTGCCGGAGCGAAGGAAAGGGAGCACCACCTCTTCTACAAACAATAGCATTGGAATCTAGGTAGGCCTTAATCACGGGTCTATTAATTTGCAATTAGGAACTTGCGCTATAGCATTTGATGATTGTTGCTAGACCCGGTCTGGGCTAGTAGGGATCGCCTCTGTCCACAAAGGGGATTTACCTCCTCAACACTATTACACATCAATACTATCCCCCAATCACAATCAACATACTCATTGTGGCATTTTATCAAATAGTTTGTATGCAATTAATCATTGAACCATTTAAGCATGTCATCAAACACTTTGCATGCAAACTAATATAGTGAATGATTCAATCCGTATATCCTAAACTATAATAGTACAAGTTATGGAAACTGAACCATATGATCAGTGGAATTATCCATCACTATGGTTCAAGTTTCAGCTTCTGAGATTTCATAGATGAAAAGTTATAACAAAATACCAACACAATCCTATTTGGTGCACAATTCTAGGAGTATCCAGAAAGCTAGATTTACACTGGTCATATCTCCTAAAACATAGCAAATAAATGTCTGAAATTTTTATCACAATATAAGTGGGATTTCCTCTCATTGTGGAAAACCTTTCAGCTTTTGAGAGTACCCAAAGTGAAAGTTATGACAAAACAGCGTGACATGTTTGAGACCTGACTTTAGGAGCATTCAGAAGGCTCGACTCCCTCTATACATATCTTCTAAAATATTGTGACCCAATATCTGAAATTTCTACCACATAATCATTGGTATTTACCCTCAATTTTGACGATTTTTCAGCTTCTGAAATCCTACAAAATAAAAGTTGTTGCAAAAATGCCAATGTGACATGTTTAAAGGGGCATTCAGGAAGGTCATCTTCCTTATATCATAATTCCTAAAGTATTGTGAACCAATATCTGAAATTTTTACCACATTATCAGTGGGATTTTCCTTCAGCATGGAAAATTTTTTTACTTCTAATATTCCACAGAAGAAAATTTATAACAGATATGAGAGAAAGGTCTAAAATTTAACCTTTGTTCTTCATTTTACCTATGATAGAACCCATCCAATCCAAGTGTTTGAACCATGCTTTAATACCACTCTGTAACAACCTCTGAGGTAAATGTGCATATAAAAAAAAAAACATAATAGGAATATAAATACAATAAACATATCAACCATCAAAATCCATATATACATCAATACATTTGCACATGAAAATCAAGGGAATGAATTATTTTTCATTAATAAATGCAATAAACCAACCAGAGATGGGACTTCCATATTCCACCTGACCATAGATTGGTGGAGCCAAGTCTCTTTTCAGCCAATCACCTTCGTGCCATATTCCAAACATGAATGTGGGATCTCATAGAACACATCAATCAAAACTCATCCAGGGCTTCCAGAGGCCACCCACCTCAACCCATCAAATAGTGATTCCACCTCATGGTTGGACATCACCAAAAACCATCATCTGATTGGTCTCCATCCAAGTCTTCCAGAGCTTCCAGAGCGTTTGTCCAACCAAGGCTTCCAGAACTAGTAACTCAATCCACAAGTTATATAAGGCTTCTAGAGCATTTGTCCAACCAAGGCTTCCAGGACTAGTAACTCAACCCACCAAGGGCTTCCATAGTGTTTGTCCAACCAGGGCTTCCAGGACTAGTAACTCAACCCAAGTTGTTACAAGGCTTCCATATCGTTTGTTCAACCAGGGTTTCTAGGACTAATAACTCAACCCAAGCTAAGGAAACGTGAGAAACAACAAAAACAAAGAAATGGAAGTAAACCCACAATCACCATGGCTATCCAGGAAATGGCAAGGCTAGGCAATCCACTGTCAATCCTGGCCATCCTCCATGCCAATGACAAATCATAACCAAGAAACCACATGTATGTGCCATGCATGCCAAAACAAGTGAAGAAATCATACATGCAACTCGGTACCTGCAAGAAACCTTGTGTATTTTTTGATGTTGATGCCTTCTTGCACTTTCCTCCTCTTCCTTTGCCTTCTTCCTTCAAGAATTCAAGTATGCCACACCCTCCAAGAGTGCTCCAAGAAAATTCTAAGTAACCAAGAGTATGAGAGAGAGAGAGAGAGATAATGAGAGAGCTCCAAAACTGAACTAGCCAACTGATTCTTAGAAGCCTTTTTATGAATGAGGTCTCTATTTTCTTCATTTTCCATTATTTACCTTCAATTTCCTCCTCACATGAAACCTGTGGCCTTTCACCTTCCTTTTCTCCTAATTTACATTATTTTTATAAATAATTGTGCCAAAATACATTTTTGTCTCTTTAATGCCTTAGTCATTGCCTTTGCTAATTTCCTTAACCAAAAACAACCAAATGAACACCCCCTAGGATGTTTTTCCCAACATTCAGCTTGGAATAAGTGTCCCAGTCATCCGTGGTTATTGTTTTTAACATTTATCACATGGAATTTTCACCAGGCTTGTTATAGTAAGGTTCTTGTAGTATTTGGATGGATACTCTATACATCATTCATGTACCATTGTGAGGCCCAAATATTGAATATCATTTGAAACTAGTAGCTTTGCAACAATTTCCATAGTAATGGCTTCACATAGGAACCAATGTTGCTTTGCATCATCTTCCCTCTTCCTCAAAAATTCAAGGAGTCAAAGTATAAAACTAACTTGCGTTATGAAGATGCTACTATCTGGAATATAAAAAATATAAATCCTTTTGGATTTAGTTGTCTTGTCGAGTTTTAAATATTACCCTAAATTATATTAGTATGGTTATGTTAACAGTACTTCCATTATGATTTGATTAGCTCCCACTGTGACTCACAAGACTCTTGTTTTATTTGGATTGCTAGGTTGTGTCACTAAACTAGAGTTACCAAATTAAACAAAAGTTATCTCACTTGGATTAGAATACATAAGGGGTAAAGCGTTGACTGATTCGGCTTCACTATATTCCATATGTACCATGTATATTTCCTCTATCTCTTTTTTTCCAAATAATTGGAACATATCCAGCAATGCTTCATCAAGTTACACATCTCTAGCCAAGTCCCCTTTTCATGTCCCATTAAGGTGTTATTTATACTTAACCCTTTGCTATAACACCTAGAACATATTCATCAATGCTTCATAAGCTTGTGCTTCTTTTGCCAAGTTCCCTTTCATTGGCACATCAAAGTATTCTTCAGAAACAATTCCTTGTTGTAACATCTTTAACCCCTCTACTTGCATCCATATGTCATTACATTGGACATCTCCAATTTATCTGTTAGACCTCATGAGTGCTCCTTCACTCTCTTCCCACCTAGGTGGGATCACAATAGTGTTTTTTTCAACAATTCATTGCCTTTTTATCCTCTTGTATTTAAACTCCCTAGCTCCTTCGACAGAAAATCATTACTCCCTTCATGTCTCATCTTCTTCCATAACACTTCATTACTATCCCTTATCCTCTTTCTCTTATTAAATCACTATCAGTAGGATATTGTTGCACCTCATAGAGCTCACTCATTTCTTTATTTAGTTTATGCCTCTTCCAATGTACTTATTCCTTTAGCTCTTCAGCGTCATTTGTCTCATCCTAGATCACCCATCAAAACAGGGATTTATGATGCCATACTTATTGGGTTGCATAGAAACATTTTTGTAACATACCTAACCCATAAATTCAGGATTAAGGCTATGGGGTACCGAGACCCTATGTCCTTGGTCACCTTAAGGAAGTAAGGTTATCCAAATTTCTCTTCCTAAAATCAACTCAAAACTCATTTATGGGATCACCATCATCTTCTACTAGTCAAGAGTTTTCCAATCATATAAATTTCTATCAAAACTAAGCTCTAGACATGAATTTATACCCTTTTATATATTTTCCTTTAAAGCCACCTCATCCTCATACTGCTACGTGGCACCACCCCAATGTAACATGTAGATGACCTTAGTAGCTCATGCTTATTCGCCATTGGGCCCCTGGAAAAAAAAATAAAAATTTGGCTATTAAACTTTATTTCCATTCTACTCAACCTCACATTAGTTGTCAACTAATAGGTTCCAGCTCTTGTCAACTATTGTCCATCTACCAGTTCATTGGGCCCTTAGCCATTGGGACATACATGACCATTAAATTTCTGCAACTGGCTGATATTTGACATGTAACACACTAAAAGGCCAATCTTTGCTACCATGCCATCACATAATAGGAAGACCACTCTCTGACTATTGATGGAATTTTAGGTTATGTTAGAATTAGGGGGTAAGCCTAATATGGAGCCATCAACCTCTCAATAGCCCAACACCCAATATTCAACTCTGCATCTTTGTTCACTAACATTGTGTCTCCGAGTTCACTAATCTACTAACCCATTAACAATATTGAGGGAATCCACTCACCACACTATCCTTGAATCGATCGATGGACTTCCATTGATAGAGATATTCTCATAAATTGATGGGTAGATAGGATCTATTAGTATTAGGAATTCACAAGGTTCCAACATTTCTTGACACCTAACACTTGACATCCCGATGCTTGATGTCCATGTCGCCTCCAGATTAACTGCCACCTAGCCACTACCTAAGTGCTACCGTGCACTCTGATCCATGTCATCTAGCCATGTCAATATGTTATTCCTCAAGGATAAACTTTGTGCCAAATCATAATGACATGCCACCTACCATGTCATGTTCATGTTAGCACCACATCATATCCATGTCAACACCATGTCATATCCATGTCAACACCATGTGACTAACATTCGGTAGCCCTCATCCATGTCAGGGCCCTTATCAGTTTTTCATGGTATAGGGATAAAATCTTGATATCAGAGTTCTAAATTCTTAATACTTGAAAACCAATAAGCAGATAATCCTGTACACCCCCATCTGGTTATGGGTGACCACCTCTTCAACAAATGATATATTTTTTTAGGTTTTGTTGATATCAGTGGTTTCATGTTGATAGGTTCTCCACTAATTGCCTGACACCTCAATGCCCAATCTCTCAATAGTTGACATCATGGGCCCTTAAACTCCTCCACTATGCTCAAGAGTTAATACATCATTTTTCCAAGCCACTAGTCCACCAAGAGGTACACGCCAACACTCACTCCCACTCATATCCTTTCCCCAATCTAGTATAGACATCAACCGATGGGGACAATATTATCATTCAATAGACTTGTTGGGTCCATCAATGTCGGGGAATTGTTTTATGTGCATGTCACAAATTTCCGACACCCAATATCTTGATACCCAAGGTGTAATGTTCCTAAATGGAAATCAACAACAAATACCAAGCAATAAACTAGGAACAACAAAATGAATCAAAGCCATGAACACAAATTAAAAAACACAATGAATCCAACAGTATAAGCTTAGCCATTTTATTAAATTTCTGGGTAAGAGTACATATAATGAGATGAAACAATAGAATTTGGGCTTGCTATGCAACTTTAGCAAAACCCTAGAATAATTGATTGTTGGATGTTTTCTAGAATGTTGATCTTAGGGCTGAATACTCCTTTGAATGCTCTAAAATTTTAGCCCCTGACTCCTCTCACTAAACCTAAAAAAACCCATAAACGGTTTGGCCTGAATCCAGATGATGAAGAAGCCCTCCAAAATGGTGCAAGTGGCTCTCTAGCTAGCTATACGCCCTACGGATATTCTATCCAGTATATGGATTAGAAAATTTTGAAAATTTAACCTCGGACTCTCCTCCAAATATCCACAAAAACCCAAAAAGGGTCTTGCTCCACTCCAAGTTGAGAGGAAACCCAAAAAATGGTGCAAGTTTCCTAGCTAACTGCTACTACGTTCTGCTGAAGGAATTATCTGCCAGTACAAACTACAACCTATTCACTGAAGAATCAACTCTCCGCTAAAAATATTCCTACTAGAATCCCAAAATCACTAGCTCTCTAGCCTCCAAATCTGCTCCTCTCTATACTTGTGCTAGCTCTGTTAAAAATTCCCACACAGTGCCAAAATCAAGATGAATTCGGCTCTCAACATCCTTGCACTTCAACTCGTCAAATGCATCACAAAATTGTTGGAACAAGTTAGGAAAATCCTTTGCAAATTGGTATATCTTCTTGTTGGGTTGTGTTATATTCTTTCCACGACTAGCCCACGTAGTTAACCGGGGGGTTAGAGGGGGAGTAGAGCCCCCCCTTTGTTACGTTGATTGCGTAGTGGGGGGGTCACAGGGGGTTTTAGGGGTGAAAGTGACCCCCTTCTATGGGGTCTGGGGTAGTGCCCCAGAAAATTTTGGTTTCTGGACCCTATGTTACGTTGGGCAAACCTAGCTATGGTTTTGTGCATGATTTTCGCACATGGTTTTGGATGCGATGGTTTTCGGTCCATGGTGTTGGATGCTTCGGCATGTATAAATATATATTGTAACATTGAAAGGAACATAATGAAAAATCAAGCTAGTAGTCCCAGTTTTGGGATCCAGGGGAAAATCTCTATGTATATGTGTTTTATGTGTTATGCTTTAGCATTGTTTATTTTCTGTGTTTTAGAATTCGTATGCAGGTTATTTCTGTACGGGATTAAAACCTACATTTGGTATCGGAGCTATTTTGGTTTCAAGGGGACACCATTGTTGCTGAGGGGTTTCGCTCGGGCCTGTGGCAGACCCTCTTCAGTGGGAGATCTGCGGGATCAATTCTCGTGGGGAAAGAAGATGGCGAGCAATGGAAAGATAGAGACCGAGAAATTTAAAGGTCATAGCTTTGAGTTGTGGAAACTCAAGATGGAGGATTTGTTGGTAGATAAAGATTAGTGGATCATGGTAGATCCGGGTACTAAACCAACGAGAGTGTCCAATGAAGAATGGAAGAGGTTGGATCGGAAGGCAAAGAGCACAATACTATTGTGTGTATTAGATTCAGTATTGTTGATGTATCAGGGGAAGCTACGGCGAAGGCTTTGTGGGACAAGTTAGGGACTTTGTACCAATATAAGTCTCTGGTGAATAAACTGTTCCTATGAAAAAAGTTGTATAACCTGAGGATGAAAGATGGAGACTCAGTGACAAAGCATCTGAATGCATTTAATACTGTGGTAAGTAAGTTATCATCTGTTGATATCAAAATTTCAAATGAAGATAAGTGCACTAGTTTGTTGTGTTCTCTACCAATTTCATGGGATAGTCTAGTTATTGCAATAGGTAGCAATGCAACTACCTTGCAATTTTATGAAATAGCCTCATCCTTGCTGACAAAGGAGATGAGATGGAAAAATTTGGAGAGCCAGAATGGTCATGCCTTGTTTGTACAAGGACGGTCCTAGAATAGAAACAAAAATAAGTCATCTAGTTGGAGGTCTAAATCTAGAGGGAGATCTAAATCTCCAGGAAAACATGTAAAGGTGGTGTGCTAGAAATGCGAAAATGAAGGGCACTACAAAAGGGACTATAAATCTAAAGCTCCTGACAAAGGAAAGGGATCTGATGATGCTCCTTCTGCAGAGGCAAAAACCACCTCAGATGAAGGTGGGGATGTGTACTTGGCTT
>APFE031376018.1:37818-54368 GCA_000404065.3 Pinus taeda
TTTTGGACGCGATGGTTTTCAGTCCATGGTTTTGGACACAATGGTTTTCGGTCCATGGTATTGGATGCTTCGGCATGTATAAATATGTATTGTAACATTGAAAGGAACATAATGAAAAATCAAGCTGGTAGTCCTGATTTTGGGATCCACGGGAAAATCTTTGTGTATATGTGTTTCATGTGTTATGCTCTCGCATAGTTTATTTTCTGTGTTTTAGAATTTGTATGCAGGTAATTTCTATACGAGGTTAAAACCTACATTTGGTTTTACCGTGCAGGGAATCAATTTTAGAATTGAGGCTTCTGTGATTCATCATAGTTATAAGAAGAATTTCGGCGTAAATCACATAGAGAAAGACCTTTGCCGACGTGTTTCGAGCCAACTAGTGTGGTTCATCGTCAGGACAAGTTGAAGAGACAGATCTAGTCTAGCCCTTTAAATAGTTCGAGCAGAGATTCCAACAGCTAAAACCGATTAACGTCTAATTTTGACCCAGGGACCCTGGGGTCAAAATTAGACGTTAATCGATTTTATCTATTGGAATCTCTGCTCGAACTATTTAAATGGCTATACTAGATCTGTCTCTTCAACTTGTCCTTACGATGAACCACACTAGTTGGTTCGAAACGCGTCGGCAAAGGTCTTTCTTTATGTGATTTACGCCAAAATTCTTCTTATAACCTACATTTGGTATCAGAACCAATCTTGCTATAAATGATCCTTGAATAAACAATTCGAATTTCCTTTCCACCTAAGGAATGCACAGAACTAGGGAAATACTTCTGCAATGGAGCTCTATGAGTGCCCAGAATGAACACTCCAATTTCCTCATTGGGGAGACACTTGAATTTCTCCAAAATAAGGGTGGAAATTCCACTTAGAACTCTTATTCTAAACAATACTTCTCTGCTTGTGCTAAAAAACTCCAAGACAAGATGAAAGGTGAAGTGTAATAGTCAAAAGATGATCAACAAATGAGTCCATCCTCCTTTTATAATTTTTCCCCATACTTCTAGTATCATTTTTAATATTATTTTATTGGTGGAGGACATTTTCCACTAATTGACTTTTGCTACCATTTTAATAAAATAATAATTTTCTGTCATTCTATAATAAACAATATTTTCAACCTTTCTCCAATAATATTTGCCCCTTTTTAATTAATATTACCAAAATTGGGAAAAAAAAATCATTAGTGAAACCCATGCTCACAAAATTGGGGATATTATACTTCTCCCCACCAAAATTTTCTTATCGTCAAGAAATGCTTGAACAAACACTTCCTCTCTTTGTTGATCCAAATTGTCACTGCAAACAATATCGGGGTCCCAAATGTGCCACTACACCACCTTCAATCCGTGCACAATCTTGTCATAAATGAATCCTTGTTATTAGGGTCTCGAGTCATCCTACTCAATGTGGGGCACTCCTTGCCTGTTGGTTTGTTAGGGCCTGACCTAGGTTCAGAGATGATTTAGCCAAACAAATCCTGATAACACTGGCCCTTTCGGCAACAGTTGGTGGAGTGTTGGTTGAGGTCTCACCCGAAGTAGTATGGGAGGGTGCTAGAACCAGGTTTCTGCACCCTGGGGATGTCTTGATGTGTTTCAAGGGGTCCGCGGTTTTACCCTGTGCACACGTCGCTACGCGCACCTATCAGTACCTTGCAACCTGAGAGGTTCCCTTTGCACAGCCCTACTCGGGGGCCGAACAGTGTTATTACCCAAGTCCTTGTCACTAACCCATTATTAGTTACTTAACTTAGCTTATTTATATGTGTTTAGTTATACTTAATAGTGTTCACCATTCATACAAGTGTGCGCAATAAATAAAATAGTATAATTGCAGAAGATATCAACCATATAATAATTCAAAACAGATACACAAGATTGGGAATCAAGCTTCTCTTTTATTATCTCCTTCTCTGGTTACAGACTCGACTCAACCCTGTGCACTCAACTGTAGGGGTCTGCGCACTAACCTGCAGACTCTACTATGCCTCTTCGCACTCAGCAGCAGAGCCTCTTCCTATGACCCAAGACACACTTCGCACCTTTTCTACACTCTAAGACCTTTGTTGTCCATCTTCTCTATGATCCTATTTTGTTATTTTACAACTTATAGCCTCGCTCTTATTTATACAATCCCATGGTTCACGGACCATGGGTAGGCCGACACTACATTCAAAACTTAGGGCATACATCCCTATGACTCTAACACAATTCGTGCTCCGCGCCTGCAATTCGTGAATTCTTTACAACAATATTACTCAAAACTTGGGCTTTGAGTCCCAAAACATGTTGTGGGGGGGTTCCATGCCCAACAGGGCCCCAACACAAACATCTTGACTCGTCCTCGAGTCACTCTGTCGGCGCGGCGATCTTGGTGCGGAGTCCCTCGAGTTGGTCCTGAACGTTCTTTATGTCTGCAGCGCACTGAGCTATTGTTTTCTGAACCTACTGCACTCTGTCTTCCGAGACCTCTCTGTCCAGCATACTGCCCTGCATCTGTGCATGCATCCCCTGAATCTGCACGATCTTTCCTTCAATATCTGCCATGATTGTGAAGGCTTCATCAATCCATGGATGGACGAGCGCTTTGAGAATTGCCTCCTTGTGGCGCGCCACATCCACCTGCTCCTTTAATGCCTTGGCTTGCTACATCCTTGCAAGCCACTGAGTACAGACTACTATCTGCGCAGTTCCTCTGATGTTGTCATACTGTTGCTGGAGTTTGCGTGCCTCGGTCTCTAGCCGCTTGATGTTGGGGTCCTCTTGCAACATCGTGAGTACCTCAAGCGCCTGTTGCAACATGTTGGTACAGTCGCGCACCGCACCTCCAATCTCTTCCATCCCTACTGCAATAGTGTTGGTGCGTTTCTCTCTGACCTATGGGGAGTGGAAGGTTGTGCCTTCAACCATAGCTCGGAAATCTGAAGGTTCAGCTCCAGCTGAAACTTTGTTGCCTCTTCTCTCGCATCGAGGACTCCACTTTCCAAACTGTGAATTTGCATTTCTATTGGTAGATATGTTGCGATAGCCAACTCTGGGATGCATCAGCAAGCGTCATCTACCATTTTCGCCAACCATTGGTTCTACGACACCAACTTGTCGTGCTGCAAGCTGAGCTGTTGCATATTGATCTTCTGTTCACTATGAAATTGGATCACGTGGTTCTCCCTAGCACGCAGCTCTGATGTTATTCCATCCTGTAGCTGATAGAGTGTTTCCCAGTGAAGGGCAGCTAGATTAAGGCCAAGGCCTTTCATCATGCTAACTGTCATTCGCTCCATCGCATCTGCTGATACTAATGCTCCCTCTGGCAACACTATTATGTTGTCCATCCTCGCATGCAGCATCTGCTCTGTTGTTGAAGTGCCTGTTGCGACGTGGGTAGACAAGATACCTTCCTGAGGGGGCCACACCTTTATCTCCTGCAGTTGTGTCCTGAGGGCCCCCAACACAGTCTAATTCTCTGTCATAAACTCTTGGAGTGCTTCACTAGTGATATCACGAACCGTCTCGCTGATTTCATGGAGATCACCTTCGGTTAAGGTGATTGGGTCAATGGCAAGCTTCGAGGCCTTGACCTTCTTCCCTAAACCTGATTTCTCTTCGATGCGCAGGCACTTGAGCTGTGTGCATGCGGTCCCTGGGTCCACGCTCCCTTATGCTATTTATGTGTCCTCTGCCTCCTGCCTTGAGGATGCTACTTGGCCTTCCTCTGCCTATTTGGTTGTTGCCTCTAATGCCTGCACTACTGCTACTACTTCTGCGGTATTCTTCTATTCCATGGCCTTCTGTGCCGCTTCACAGACGACCCTTATCTCGACTGCCATTTTTTTGTTTCGCATTCTCTCAGCCAGTTGGGTGATGCGCAGCTTGGCATCATCCTTCTTTTTCTGGGTTGTCACCTTCTCTAGTCCTGCCAAATCTGGGGCGAGCCACTCGGGAGGCCATGTCTCCAATACAGTGAGGATCGTGTCGTCAGTGGCTATAGACGGTAGCTTTTTCCACTGCTGCACAAGATCCTTTCGCGTCGTGATGTATATGTTGTGCATATCTACCTTAAAGTCTGCAAAACACAACAGGCTATTATGCACCGTAGGTGACAGGCGCAACCTCTTGTTAATCCACATTCGGATTCTTTCCTCCATGAGCACCCAGAAAATTTTCGTATCATGAATCCGTTTCACATCCTTGGTGGCCCAGAGCAAAGTGTACTTTGCGACCTCTGGTAAGTCTCGGTCAATAGCCTGGAACTAACTACCCTCTGGCGGTTCTCCCGCTACCAGTAATATGGATAAGAGCAACCATGTGTAGTGGAAGGTCTTACCATGTTCCTGGCCCTCACGATAGTTTAACAAAAACTCCTCGCAAAGGAACTCAACCCAGTTGAACTGGACCCCCTCCGCGCACTTTCAGCCAATGCAACCACTACCACTGGTATCTCATCGGCACGACATTGTCTCATCACTTTACCTACCAGGAGTTGGGTGGCTACACACACCCCTTTGTCCTTGATGCTGGTAATAGCGTAGCCCCTCGTTTTCTTCTCCAGCTTATACTTGGCCTTCATGGCCTCTATGAGAGCCAAATCGTTACTTTTCCAGGCTATCATCGCAGGGTCCTTTCCCTTACAGGGAAGCTGAGAAAATCTATGGATGAGGTCGGTCGTGATGGGAATAGGCTCCTCCAGCCATAGATACCCATCATGCACCAAGCAGAGCAGCTACCTAATGACGAAAATGGTGATGGGCGCATGGTGGAAATGTGGTATCCATAATAGGTGCAGTAATCAGGAATTTTCCACACTACACAGCAATTTTCGCGGTTGTAACGTGATCACCGCCCCCTCAGTATTCTGCTTCATTAGATTTTCCGTCTCTAAATGTGGGAACTTCTCGTTGTCCGTGAGGTCCCAATCTTCAAATTTCATGGTGGGCACGCAGCCTAGGTGCGAACCCTCATATACAATACCATCGGGGAGGAGCGGGGTCTAGAGTGAACTCTTTGTTGCATCCAGATCCTTTGGTACCTTGGCTTTCGCTTTCCACGGAGGGACATACGCGGGCAGTTTGACTGCAGAGCATAATGGTTGGACATCCTCTTCCACTTCTTCTTCTTCCTCTTCTACCGCAAAGACCAGGGCCTACAAGTCTTCTTCTTCCTCATCTGTTTCAATTGTGACTACCTTCCCCTTTTCCTCCATTGACAACTTGTTGTACTGTGGATTCCTCGGAGACATGCATACTGGTCCCATTGCCTATTTATCCTTCTTCGGTCGTGGCGTCCATGGTGATTTAGGGATTTCTATTACTGCCCCAACACCCTCAAGAACATCTTGCACCATGGGGGTCTACGTGGCCTCACCGGTAGTTCCTTCTTCCATTCCTAACCCATCCCTAGTGGTCATCATCATCTCTACAATGTATGTGGTTTCTTGCCAGCTTAGGGGCTCAATTAGAGTTAGGTTCGCAACACTCTGTGCTCTGCTCAACCACTCAATTCTCAAATAACGAAGTGTTGTTTACTGGCTAGCATTGTGAGTTTTATAACACCTTTTGAATCCAAATTCGACCATTCCCCCCAATTCCAGGCCATCAATGCTTTCTTGGCAGCATATTTTCCCAAATCTTGCCCATAACTCGCATCTTAAATGCCTGTCGCCCACTTCATTTGGCTTCAAATTGAACATCTTGTCATGAACAATGACACCAATGGTCACTTCCCAGCCAACCCACGTGGCAGCATAACCCTCCATGTGCGGTCGCAGACCCTGTGACATTCTACCCCTACGCGCACCTTTAAGAGCGCGCAACTCTCAGGAGAGATAATTTATAGTCCCGCGCTCTCTTTCAACTGCCTGGAGTGCTAAGATTGTTCTTCGTACGGCTAGTCAGGTGGTCGCACCACCTGTGCAGGGCTCCATCCCATCCTTTTCCATGGTTCGTGGAGAATCCTCATCTACCATTATGGTGATCGACACCATGCGCTCTACTTTGTGTAATGCGCTTCCCTGATTACTGTGGTTGCCGATATGAAGTCCTAGCCATCGCGGTAGACTAACCAATTCTCGGCGATAGTCCTCTAATTCATTAGTATGATTGTCCGCACCTTGCCTTTCCATCCTTGGTTTAACGAGAAATGCTTCCTTTATTTCATTTTCCATCCTTTTGACTGTTGTGTCCATTGAAGCGCATTTCTCCCTTAGTCGTACCTGGTATTTTTCAAGTTTGTGAAGTCTATAGTTTCCCCGTCGAATTTCTTCTTGGAGCCTTATATGTTCTGCTTTACGTAGCTGTGTGGTTTCCTTGTCCCGGTCTGTGCGGATCGTTGTATCTACAGGTGTTATTGGCCTCGCTTGCTCCTCAGAGATTATAGTCCCTGCTTCATTCCACAGCCTTGGAATTACTCGCGGGGTCAGGGTTTTGCACATGGTCCTATAAGCCCATCAAGTCGTTGGTACGTGCAGGTCCTAGTCAGTGCGTTTCACATGGTGTACCTTGTTTAGTACCTCGCATGCCTTGTCAAAGTCTTTTCCATGGATAGCCTTTGGCACGCTTCGATTTTCCTGCTTCTGCATGTCATTCCTATTTCCTATTATGAGAACAATGTGCGTTTGTGCGAGCTATGTAACATATATCTGTATCCATCTAGAAAGGTGGTCATGCAAGCTATTTCGTTCCTCAAAATCGTTTCTCATCCGTAGTAGAGGTTTTCCCAATCGCATAATCATCATCCTTCTGCAGTCGCGCCACTTTTCAAAACTTCTTTGATGTGTACCCCACCATCTTGCAGGCGTAGCGTGTAATGCCCATTTCAGAGCATCAAACCGCTATTGTTCTGACACCTCACTCTCAAATTCATTCAGAAATTCACCCACTGATGTCGACCCATCATACATAGGTATATCCCTTGCCTCCGTTGCTACACAGCGTAGTGACCTTATCATCATGTTGCAATTTAGCGTGGTTGCTTCGTGTAAGCAGTTCTGCCATCATTCTACTTCTTCAACTAAATCCAAAGTGCAGGAGTTGTCGCACTCCCACGAAATTCTACCATTTGTTTTTGGGTTCACCCAATCTTGTTCTTGCACAATTATCTTGTAGATATAGTTTATATCATCATCACTTTCAATTTCGCACACTGGTTCTGTGTAGCGCGTTCCTTCCGCAGGGTCTAAAGGTACCACTACGCGCAATGACTCTTTTTCAAAAATCATCTTGCAATATTTTATATTTATTACTCCATTCATATCAGTGGCCCAATCTATTCCCAGTAGCGCAGGATAGGGATTGTTGTCATTGACAATATCTATCACTTCGAAATCATCCAGCGCGCTCGCACCTTCAATATCCACCATTACTCCTTGTAATCTCCCCATTGGTAGGATATTTTGCTAATTTTCCATTCTTAATTGAATAGGGGATCATTGCAACGTGGGCTTACCCATGTGCTCCCATTTCTATTTTGGTAGAACGTTCGTATCCAATCCTAGATCCAAAATTACCTGATCCATTTCATATTCCCCAATTAGCGCATTCAATCTCATTTCCCTTCCTATTTGCAATATATGTTTCCCAAGTTTCCGGACTACGCGTGGTTCTCCGGACCCAACGTACCCAGTGATAAGTTCCTGCAGTCCTTTCACAGCCTTGCTGTCACACAACAGTTTCATACATGTCTCCCTAAAGGTAGTGAGCATTGAAGGATCCATCTCTGGTTCTAGTTGATCCTTACTACCTAAAGTGGAGGCCTCCGTGAAGCTCTTCTTAGCTTCGATGAATGTCTCCTTCGTGAACTCCAAATCAAATTCAGGTTCCTTTGTAGGAGCCTTGCGAACCCACGCACTTTCTTCTAGCTGCTTATCTTTGTCATCTCCGGTTGTGATACCAGTTTTGAGCACTATGTTTACATTCGGGTCCTCTTCGCGTGGATTAGACCTCATTAGTTGCAAACTCAGAGTCTGGGGAGGCTGGAGTGCACCTTTCTACACAACCTCGCTATTAGTGTAGGGCAAGCTTCTACCTCATGATCAAACTAAGTATAGTATAAAAATGATGTTCTCGTTGGATTCGTACAATTGCGGGCATAATTCCCTTGCCCTCCGCAATTGTAACAAATTAGTTGTCTGCAACCCCTTCTTGGTCCCCTTCCACCTCGACCACGTCTGTACCCCTGAAATCGAGCACGTGTCATTCCTGCATTTGGGTCGAGGGCTTGCATTTCAGTCTGTACTTTGTAGGCAGGAGTCTGATCCATCATTATTTAATAGCTTCTACAAGTGCGCTCATCATGGCTTACCGACCTGCAAAAATTACAAAATAATTGTTGGGACGTTTGTGTATACTTCTGCAATAGATGACAATTATCCGTGGCATGTTTTCCTCCTATTTGACAAATCATGCACCACAATGCAGGCACCACGCTCGTTCCTGCTTGTGCCTTAGGTCTTAATGGCATCGACCCTCCTCCTGCCAAGTAAATCGCGAAAACTAAACAGTGGTCCTTGTCACGTCCTTGGCCTTTGCATTTTATGCATCATACCTCCTCACGTGCCTCTGGCCGAGGTGTCTTGTCTTGTTTCAAACTCTACATTTCTAGACACAAATTTTGCAGTTGCGCATGGATTTGTTGGACTCCGAGACTAAGATTTTGTATAGGAGTCTCGTGCAATCTCATTTCGATCTCTAAAGCTTCGGTTTGGGTGGATAGATTTTGTTTTGACAGCGTCGTCCTTAAATGCGGTGTTAGTGACACTACAAACCATGTGCGATGTTGTCCATCCGTCAAGGTCATGCTGGCTTCGGGAATCATACTCTTCAGTTTCTGGTCTAGATCCCAAGGGGTCTCGCCTGGAAGCATCACGATTTCCTTAAACCCGATAATCGATTGTGTCTCTGATTTTGGCCTGCTAAATTCCCTATTCAACGTGGCCTGGATATTTGTGATCCCTATAATTGGATGGTCATTAGAATGCTTAATGTACCACGTTAGTGCATGATCCTGTAATGCGCTTATCAGCATAGCCTTCTTTATATTGTCATCCACGACTCCTTGTGCTTCCCATACAACCTTTACCACGAACTAAAATTGGTCCAGATCTTCGTTCCCTACCCCTCTAAATACCAGTAGTATGATCACGCTTGCCATATTGAGCTGTGGTGGTGGCAGAGGTGGGGTGGGCAGAGGTGGAGGTCAAGATGGTGAGACTAGTGGCAGTGTAGGTGGAGGTGGTAAGCGCGGAATTCACTACCTTATCAGATTGACCGCGCTTCTCTTAGAAACTTTTGTGAGCTCTTCCTCGCTTTCTTGCCGAGCCAAAATCAAGGGGCTATTTTCTATCCCTACCTACCTTCATTTCTATAGATCCTCCCACTTTGTATAGCCCAAAACATCAATTTATTCGCATAACTCGCTTTTCACACAATAGCATGTTAATCCAAATGTTCAAAGATTTAATGTACTTACCTCGCAATCGTTTGAGAAAGCATCGTTCCACCTCATTGTAGCTGACTGTCATGTCTACTACGAAATTAGTGATAAATCCTCCTATAATTTGATCAAGCCAATGGTAAACAACGTGCACGATCTTATCTTTTGATGCTTCTAGTCTGCGCACTAATTCTAGAGTCCACACGATTGGTTTGTCGAGCCTACACCTTCCCTGGCTTTCTGCTAGCTTCATGATCCACTCATATAGCTCAGAGGGAAAGGATGCAAGGAAAATTTCATGGATTTCCGTATATAAGTAGTGCTCCAACCATTGTTCCTTTGATACTCGTGGATTCCTATTTTCCTGTGCCACGAACTTGTGAATCTTCTTTTCCAACCACCCTTCAATTTCTTTCTTTGTCGGATTCTAGTGACACAACATCAGACATCCCTTATGCAGATCCTAGTCCCACCAACGGAACCATTTGTTGGCTTGTTGAGGCCTGACCCAGGTTTGGAGATAATTTAGCCAAACAAATCCCGATACTACTGGCCCTTTCGGCAATAGTCTGTGGAGCACAGGATGAGGTCTCACCCAAAGTAATGTGCTAGAACCAGGTTTCTGCACCCTAGAGATGTCTTGATATGTTTTAGGGGTTTCACGGTTTGACCATCCATGCATGTCGCTACGCACACCTATCAGTACCTCGTAGTCTGAGAGGTTTCCTTCGCGTAACCCTACTCGGGGGCCAAACAACGTTATTACCCAAGTCCTTGTCAGTAACTCATTATTAATTACTTACCTTAGCTTATTTGTATGTGTTTAGTTATACTTAACAGTGTTCACCATTCATATAAGTGTGTGCAATAAATAAAACAGTATAATTGCAAAAGATATCAACCATGTAATAATTCAAAATAGATACACAAGATTGGGAATCAAACTTCTCTTTTATTATCTCCTTCTCTGGTTACAGACTCGACTCTACCCTACGCACTCAGCTGCAGGGGTCCACGCACTTAGCTGTGGACTCTACTAGGCCTCTGCGTACTCAACTGCAGGGGTGTACGCACTCAGCTGTGGACTCTACTGGGCCTATGCGCACTCAACAGTAGAGCCTCTTCCTATGACCCAAGACACACTTCACACCTTTTCTAAACTCTAAGACCTTTGATGTCCATATTCTCTATGATCCTATTCCATTCTTTTACAACTTAGAGCCTCGCTCTTATTTATACAATCCCATGGTCCGTAGACCATGGGTAGGCTGACACTACATTAAAAAATTAGGGCGGACAACCCTATGACTCTAACACACAATTCGCGCTCTGCGCCCACAATTCATAGAGTCTTTACAACAATATTACTCAAAACTTGGGCTTTGAACCCAAAAAAATGTTGAGGGGGGATTCCATGCCCAACATTTCCCCACAAGACAAAATCACTAGAAACACTGCATAACTCTAGTAAGTAGAGAACCCTAATCACATGGAATCCTAACCAACTCCTCAAGAAATTTCCCTGTTGAAAAAACAATCTCATGCACTAGAGTAGATTCCTAAAAATACAATCTAACCCCTGGGGAGATGAATCCTCACCCATATGAACTCTATGTGACCTCCTCCTACTAATCATCTTTCCATATTGTTGAAGTGCCTTGTGCTATTTATCGATCAATAGGGAGTGAAATTCTCTCCATGAATCTGAGACCCAATGGAATGTCAGCATGATCTCCTCCTATAGAAAATAGCTCATCCCTAAGGATAGCTAATCTTCCAAGCCCTAAAATGCCAATGTACCATGCTATTCTCAAAATAATGCCACCATGTAGACATTGGAGGCTGTGCCACTCTAACTACGACTAACTTCCTATCATGCACATACAATATCCTCCTCTCTTGGAACCTAATGGTGAAATATCCGCAAAGACCAAACACATGCTTCCCAAGCATCTCCACAATGTCAAAGCCTACCCCATCCAAAGCAAACTCTGAACCTGAATATCAATAGAGAAATCCTACCTTGCCATATGATGAAGGCCTCCATGAACCCCCATATGTCAACCCAAGAGTGAACTAGATCGCCCTCTGTGATGATTCTACTCATCATGAGATGGAGCGATCTATCAACCAATTGAATCCCTGGATCCCAAATTCAGATCTACCATGGCATAGATATGATAACTGTTGGAATCCCTTTGTGCCTCATCTCTGGTATCTATATGAAATCAATGTATAAACTCCATATATTATGAATACATCTAGTGCAAGAAAAACTACCATGTGTCTGCCATATCGCATAGTGAGATATGTTATCCTGTCTCCTAATGACACACACCAATAATGTCTAGAGACTAAACATCCTCTTGTAAGAATGGTCCATCACTCGTTGTATAAGCTCCCATAACACCTTAGAATTCCCTACCCAAAGTATGTCATGCATATCCCTAAGTTTGAGCTCAAAGACAAAGCATATGCTACTTTTGCGAAAGATCAAGCCATCCCCAAGCCTGCATTTGCCAACTCACACCCCAACCGTATGCTACAACTAGAAATTCTCTCACCTGATGTTCTGTGTCCTATCCAACCATCTCAGATGAACCTCCTAGGTCTGGTTTCTCATGATGAGAGCATCAAGAGACAATATCCAAGTCCCTTGTGTCAGTGTGCAATGCTAAAGAGTGATAGATGTGTGGGCTTCATTGGTTATGTCGAAGAACCCGTATGGAAGCTCACAGCTAGCCCTGTGAACAACCTGCTCTCCAAACCTGAGTATGAAAATTGAAACGATGTTCCTGGCATCCTCGTTAAGAAATATCCCTGCTAGAAGCACTCCCTTAGTCCATTGCGCAGTCTCATATACTATTGTACACCACCATGCACCTATGTGCTCCTCAACATACAACTACACCCAGTTGCACACCTCTGTACACTGTTGGACACCATTGCATGTTGCCATATCACCCTAAATTAGCTTGTATCCCTTCTATGTCGATGCAAATGGCACTTCGTAAGGAGACTCACTACGTTACAAATTGCCAGTCCTACTCAACAATGCAGCCCCACACACCACTGCATACCAATGTGCTCCTTTGTACTCCTCTTTATACCGCTACACATTGTCACATACCCTGATACTCCCCTAGATGCCATGGTCTAGATCTAAGTTAGTAGGTAACAGTCTGCATCTTTTTCAGTATCACCATCTTTGTTATCACATCTCCATAACCTCGAATGAGTGGACCTCCCCTCCTGATCCTCCCTAAGAGATCATACATGCAAGACTCCCTTTGTGCCCGTGGTGGTATCACTATAATGTTGCTCCTTAGTGACGCTTGTGCCCCATATATCCATGGGAAACCCTCGTCTCCATAGATGACACTATTTGGTGGCCTGCCAATGCCATCTCCTCCAACAAGCTCCTGCTAGAGTATGTTGATCATCTAACTCCCACATGCACTTCCAACATGCCAGGACAACTTGTTGAGTGTACTTGCTCCCTGGTCAACCCAACTTGTCATTAGTGTTGTTCATAACTCTAATGGGGATATGAAGGTCACTATGCACTTAGTCATCAGATTCATCATAGAGTTACAACCATCACTGATTAAATCCATGATGTGATGGGGAATCCCACCCAGATCCCAACAATAGTTTGGGCTTAGGGCTCCTCTAGTAACCCATCAGAGGGATCGATTGCAAGAACACCTGCACACATAACAAATCCATCATGCGAGTGTTATGCCCTTCTTAACTCATGTCACCTCGTCTCACTACCCTAGTCAACACATCAGACCTATCTAGATAACCCTTCTTCTCTCTCTCTCTATAGAGAAAAGGTAACCTAACATTGTTGCAAGTCCCGCCTACATATGTCTGAAGAGGGTTGTTGTCTGGAAGTACTACAACTTTGATGACTACCGATGCATCTATCTGCTCCGCATTGATGGATGACCCCAAACATGGCTACTCATCCTCCTCCACCATGGGCTCAACATGAGCCACTAATGTCCCCTCCACATATGACTCATCATGCATAGCATCCTCACCATTCTATTGTAGTTAGCTACCGTATGGAAACTTTGTCATGACTCTAGATACCTTTGTGCCTACTATTACCTTGTCAATGGATGGCACTATGGGTGTATGCTCTACCATCACTATAGATGTCTCAACCAGAGCCATCAATGGACTCTCCAATAGTGGTGACTCCTATGCACATTAGGTCGATCTATGTCCTCATAACCATCGAGGTTATCTGCCTCCTATGAAATCTCCTCCTCACGCTCGATGTTAGGAATCACCTCCATATAGTGGGCCTTTCCCTTGGTGCTCCTACGCCCTAGGGTCCATGGCTCCTAACTTATGAATCCAAATTTCCTCCTCCAGAGGTCCCTCCTAGTCTCATCATCTAATTCTCCCCATCTTGTCCACTCCCTCTCAGGGGTCTGGTGACCTTCCAGCAAAATCTCTCTATGAGCCTCCACATGAACTCAGTGTAGGATGTGATGCTTGAATGACCTCAAGTAATCAACCCTCAGTAACACCGCTCCATGGAATCTCCATACAAATACAAAGTGGCATACCTAATGGAATCCACCTCTCTCATGGGGTTTAGTCGAATGTATTGTCCAGTCTTTGCACCCACTCTCTGGCAAAACTCCTAGCTAAACCATCAAAGTGGGTGAGGGTAATTTTTCCCACTACCTTATGTGTGACTTGATTCAACTGACCTCTCCTATATGAAGTATATGGCTTCACCCTCATGCAATACGCACCTCTAGGATCTTTGTCATAAGAAAGGCTTACATTATTCCCTTACTGTTGCTCAAATGGGCTAATAATTCTTTTATTTTCTCATTGTTTTTGTTGATTTCCTCCGTGATTCTTTATGTACTCCATCTGTTGAGAAATGGAAAAAATAAATTCCAGTTTAATTTGTCCTTGAATTAAATTGTGAATTAAATTCGAATTCTATTCTCATAGAAACTTAAAATTGTTAAATTAAGTTTATTAAACTTACTTAGGAAATTCAAGCTGGAAGTCTTTTGGAAGTCATGTATATGTTCTCCATACTTTGTAGGAGTCCAGTGTGAGTTAATTGTGAGTTTTAAAATAGAAGACTCTGTTTCATGACTCAGTTCAGTTAAATTAGTTCTCAAACTAATTGAGAGAGCTAATAGTGAGTTAACAGTCAATGGTGACACTAATGAACTCCACCAATGCTACTCTAGTTAACTAAATATTTGCTCATCAGAAACTCATGCATGTTGATTCTAAGAAAGACCCAGTTGATACTAGAGTGTAGGGACAGTGTACTATATTTTTTAGATTTTTTCGAGTTGCACTGATAGTGCATGCTTTCAAGAACTAATAATTGAGGGATTGTGCTATTTTTAGAGGTTTTATTTCCCTTTAAATACAAGTTATCCTTCATAGGAATTACACATTGGAATAGAGACTTGGAGAGCTTGTGAATTGGCTAAGCTCTGGACTTGAGCTTGCTTATGACTTGGAGACTGAATTTGCTGATGTTATGAAACTAGCTCACAAAAAGATAGAAAAGATAGATGAACGCCTTATATATCAGCCTCTTCGAGGGGGAAACCTCCTTTACATTACACAAATGAATAATTCTTGGATGATACAAATAACAAGACCTCTTTTCTATATATAGGAGTCTAAGCGGTCATAATATAATCAGAGCCAACATAACAATAATAATTTAAGGGCACAATAATAACAATAGTGGGCTTCTGTGGGGCACAATAATAAAAATATGGGGACTACATGGGTACAACAATATAATAAGGTGGTTGTACTAATAACAATAAGGGTTTACACTAGTAGTATAGGGGCCTAACATGGCCCTCTCCTTCAAAAAGTGTTGTCCTCAATGCTGTAGTAGTTCTTGATGCTTCTGTGTAAAATTCTTGTCCTCCCATGTGGAATATTCAGTGTGTAAGTTCTTCCACTTGATGAGATACTCCAAAATTGATCGATTTCGTAGTTGTTAGGTTCTTGTTTCTGTGACTGCTCTAGGTTCCGATATGATTTTTCCTTCCTCTTCAAGTTCTCGCAATATTGTGTGAATTGGGATCTTCTGCAACTTTTGAATGAGTGGCCATAATTCTTCGTCCTTATTTCATTCATCCATTGCTTTGTTTATCTAATCTGGTTGGATAATAGAAATAGCACAAAACAATGCTTCCACATCCTCATCCTTTCTTGAGAGTGCATCTAAAAGAAAATTTTGCTTCCATTTTCTATAGATGATGTCAAAGTCATAACCCAACATATTTGTGACCAATTTTTTCTGTTCTTTTAAAGATAATAGTTGTTCTAAAAAATATTTAAGACTATCATGATCCAGTTTTACCTTGAAGTGTCTTCCCATTCTGTAAGGTCGCCATTTCTGAAGTACATGTACTATTGCCAACATTTCCTTCTCATAAATAGCTTGCTTGAGATGTAGCAATAAAAATACCAAATCACCTACATCAAAACATTTTTCACTAGATGTTGATCTACCTGTTGTTTCATTCGATTTTGCACCAAAGTGGCATTATCCTTTAAAAGTTGGAGAACTTGTTGCTGATGGTCGATGTGATATTTCACTACTTGAACCTTTTTATTCTTGATATGTCCTTATATCTTGAGAGTTTGAGGAGTGGTAATTTCTTCCAATGCTTTACAAGATATGGTCGGATTCATTTCTTGATGCTCGATCTGATCATTCACTTCTTGAACATTTTTCTTCTTGATATGTCCTTCTATCTTGATAGTTTGAGGAGTGGTAATTCCAGCCAATGCATTACAAGATATGGCTGGATTCATTTCTTCTTTCTTGATGTGATATTTCACTTCTTGAACCTTTTTGTTCTTGATATGTCCTTCTATCTTGAGAGTTTGAGGAGTGGTAATTCTTGCCAATGCTTTACAAGATATGGTCGGATTCATTTCTTCTTTCTCTGGCATTGGATCCTGGCGTATATCCTCTTCTTTTGATGTTTCTTGATCCTTTTCTTCCTCCTCTTCATACTCTATGTAAAATAATTTCTTCTAAGCACACTTATGACCTTTAGTGCATTTTCTATCACAATTGTAACAAAG
>APFE031376024.1:0-15062 GCA_000404065.3 Pinus taeda
GCCTCATTGATCACCTTTAGCCGAGATTGACTGGAGAGATCCCTCTCCTATCCTCGTAGGGCTAGCTACGAGGCTGAGCGTGGTTTGATGTGGCCTTGAGTTTTACCTTATTTCAGCCTAAGGTAGATTTGAGTGCTAACAGGTACCAATACCCTGAACCTCCAATTGAACCAGCCAGTGGTCTGATCCTCCAAAGGGGATAACTCTCTCTATCATTTCCTTGTCAATGAGCATTAGGTCCTCTGAGATTAAGAATCTGTCCAACTTTAAGGCTACATGAGACTCTCCTCCTCTTTTATTGTTCCAAGTAAAGACACCATGACTCGTCTCAGTGTCAACTAGCTTCATATTATCTATAAAAGATTGAAATGCTAAAGAGTCTTTGCTTATAGTTCTGGTTCCTCCCTTTTTCTCTGAAAGTGATTTGATCATGTTGAAGTCCCCCCCTCCCATGATCCATGGTATTCCTGGATGTTTGTCTCTTAGATCCACAAGAGAATCTAGATACCTGTGTTTATCATCCATTCTTTGAGGTCCATAAACATTCATGACCAGATAGGTCTCCCTATCTCCTAGGCTGAATAACCACTGATAAATAATTCCTCAATGCCTCAGTATCTATTATGTCAATCTTTTGGGGGATCCAAAGAGTGAGTATGCCTCCTGTTGTATTCTCTACTTTGACTTCTAGAAACTCAAATCGATTGAGCCATTTGCTATGTATTTCTTTTATTCTTTGAATGGAACATTTAGTTTCCTGGATAAAGATAATATCTGGCACTGCTTGTTTCATTCTATTACTAAGTAATCTTTGTTTTCTTTTGCTACCTAGACCCCTGATGTTCCAAGATGTGAACTTCATCATTAAATATTTATAAAGGAGCAGCTGGTTAGGTCTTTCATCTTACCTGAATCAATCATTAGCTTTTCACATTCCATTAATAGCTTGTTCTGCCTTTTCCTGCCTCTTTTCTTTCCTGGGTTTCTAGGTGCTAATCCTAGTGTGGTTTTCATAGTTTTCACACCTTCGTTACCCTGCCTTTCATTGCTTCTTTGCCTCTCCAGCCCTTTATCTTGAGTTTTCCATATGAACAATTGTTGAACTCTATTGTAGTCTTCTTGAGGTAATGAATCTACCCCTCCCATAGTTCCCTGTTTCAAGAACCCTTCTAGATCTAGGTGTTCTCTATCAATAATCTCCTTTAGTTCGTGTTCCTCCATTTCCATCTCACTCTGGGTCATTTCCTTGTCCATTTCCAGTTCTGCATCTCTCATCATGGGCTCTTTCTGTTTATTAATACCCTGTGTTTGTTCATGTTCTTCTTCTTTTGCCTTCTCCACTGGACTTCCTCCCATTGTCTGATCTACTTTTGCTATCCCTTCTTCTTCTTCAAGTACTTGGAAGTTGTTTTGATTGACCTGTTGTCCTTCTGTTTGATGTGGCTTGGGCCCCCTTTTGCCCCCTTTTCCTCTGTGTACCACTTTGTGAAAGCTTTTAATATCTTTCATAGTGTTATCTTTACTCTTATTCTCTACACCATAGTGATTGAACACCATGGTATTGTAGGTAGCATCCACCCATGGTATTTACCCATGGTATTGTAAGTGAGATCCACCCATGGAGTTCAATCACCCATGGTATCTACCCACCCATGGAATTTACTTTTGGTATTATAACTAAGAAAAGAGCATAAGCAACAAGTTACATTTTGTAAAATCATATACTTTCCACCACAATGTAGATTTTACAGTTACTCTATTTTAAATAAAAGTTTCTTTGTGATTTTTTTTAGTGTGTGTTCTCTTATTTTCTTCTGGCATTTCAATTTTTTCAGATCCTGGGGGCCTCCCCCCCAAGATCCATTTCAATTTTTTGGATCTTATGGTCCTCACCCCAAGATCCAGATCAGTTAGATTTACCTCCATGGAAGACACTTGTTGTTGTTCAAAAATGTAATGTCCAGGGATGTATTTTGGCTTATCTGATGGGTTTGGACCTTTACCTTGCTTTGCATCCATGTAAGAGGAAAAGTCTCCCAGGTTCCTAGTTCTCAAGGCACTCGCACGTAGTCTCAAGAGCAATATGATGGTAGAGTTTTGAGATATACCATAATCATTCAATTCTTGCAACTGTTTCCCTTTGCAAATGAGGCATTGCATGGAAATAGGGAGCCCTAAAAAATAGGTACCCCTAATTGATTATTGATCTATATAAACCCCTAGAATTTGATCCAGTGACCCATAAATGGATCATATTTTCATTAAGGGTTTTTACAAAAATATGGAAGCCTATCGTTTGAAAAGGATCTTCAGAAACCCCCATTGATCCAAGAAAAAATGAACCGTGAATCCTTACGACTTATTCTACATTGGACCAAATAGATCATAACTAAAGGGGAAGGCATCTGAGGTAAAACACATGGAAGATCAAGTGTATAGTTTAGTGATGCAACATAAAGTAAGATGTACCCTTAAAAGGCCAACCAAACTCACACATAAGGACAAAGAAGACAAAATAAATGAGGATTAATGTCTCTGTCCTGGAGAAATGAGGTGCTTCCTTCATATCCATACAAAAATCCATCACAACCTCATAAAAGATAACTAGAAAGGGTCGAAAAAGAATGGATCGTGTTGCCTAACGTTCAATAGTGATCTTAGAACATCAAATCCATATTGCAAGCCTGCTTCTTTGCGCACTTGAGGGAACAAAATGGATGTTTCCATACCTTGCAAAACACACGGTGCTCTAGTCATTGTCATTTGATCCTCAACGAAAATAGGCTTCCCCACAAACCATAGCCACACTCTCCATTTTCACGTTGAAAAAAAATCATTCCTTAAAAATATTTTACTTAAAAATAATATGAATTAACTTATCACTTGATGTCATCAATTTCCTAAAAATTTATACACCCAAAAATAATATTGAACATTATTTTCCAAGCAAATCATTAACAAATCATTAATATTTAATTTTATAAATAAATAATTTACCATACAACTGTAATATCAAAACAATATATAGTCTGATCCAGTGATTTGGCAAGCAATACACAAATATTGAGTGTATTAATGCAATACATAGACTTTATCCTAATTATTGTTGGCACAATACATAAAATGCAAGGCATAATACATAGTTCTGAACTTGAGGAGTATAATTTCACCGTTAAATATATTCATGTAAACTCATCAGGTGTAGAACAATTGGTTTGTGTGGGGTTTAGTCCCCTCCAAGTCACAGGTTCAACTATCACGGGGAGAGATTGAGGATGGGAACCACCTTTGAGGGAATAAAACTATGCCAAGGGATATCCAAGCTCAACCGAGGTCACATATTCAAATCTCATAGGGAGAGGTTGAGGATAGGAGCCACCTTTAGGTGAATTAAACTATCCCATAGCGTGTTCACACAATGTGGTTTGCAATAAAATGGCTTACAAAAATGATCTTACAATGTTTTTTATCGTGATATTTGATAGATGAATAAAAAACTTAATGGAGCAACCTAGAACCAAAAGGCTAGGAAAAGGCTTCCAAACAATGAATAATAGCAAAAAAGGGAATGAGAAGCCTTCAATAAGCCCCAAGTCGAAGCATAGAACAAACTATGGTTTTTCTAGGGAAAGAACTACTTAGGGAAAAATAATTTTGCTTTCAATGGATGGATTAGCCACTAAAAGGGGTTGATTTTGAGGCAATGAGCACTCATTTCAATGTTGAATCCTTCCAATAGAAAATGACTTCAACCCTTGCTAATTTTGTGCCCTAGCCCTAGCTAGAAACTTGACTTTAAAGGCTCGAAAATCATATTAGGAGAGAGAAAATGAGATTTAAGGTAAGTTTTATAGGTGATTAACATAGTGACAATGTTAGTGCTTAGTCCTTGGGATGATGAGGTCTATGAGATTGAAAATTATGCTAAATATTTGCAATGAGTAAGGGAATGATAAAACCCTAAGTCTCAAAACCTTAACTATTTCTTTTGTGAGGGAGAAAAATCACTTGGGAGAGCTAGTTTAAAGGTTCACCAAGGGATTTCCATTCACATTCCGTTATTGATTAATTCATACAATGTTATCATCTAGATTCCGTACGTTGATATCCAATAATAAATAGTACAATAGAAACCCTAGATAATTAACCATTCCATTCATTAAACAAAAGAATAAAAAATCATCAAATCCAAGGCACACTTACAAGATGGAGTGCATGTATAGGCCTTCATTGCTAAACACTTCAAAGTAGTTTGAGTCCCACCTTGGTGCAACAAGAAGGCCAAAAGGAGATTTCAAACCAAACATGTAGCCCTCCATTTTGTTTTTCATAGTCGGTACAAAATTATTTGGTAGCATTTGTTTTCAAATTAATTATATATTCATTATTGAATGATTTGGTAGTGTTGTTCGCTTCAGGATAATTTGGTAGTGTTCTCTTTCCCAATCCTACTCTCAATGTCCCTCAATTTCTCGTCAACATAATATACGATCTACCTATCCGTTATTCTTTTGATTTTACAATACTATTACACATTTTCCAATCAGAAAAGAGAAAAAAAAACTAGTAAAAAAAATAGGGTTTGACAATATTCTAAAACAGGGTACTTTGTTTTAGTTTAGCAACACCCATTTCACTATAAATACCACACATTCCTTACTCATGGACACAATGGCACATTCCTCCGTGGCTTTTGGAACCATTACAACAAGGATACACAAGATAGATGAACAAATCACACAGTGATTAAAGCTACAATGTTCAAATTCTTGATATAAATCGGTTCAACAAGCTACATGTTTTCATAAATAGATAATATCAATGCATAAGAATAAACTGCAATTAATAACACTTCATAAGTAGAAATTGATTTGGTTTAATCACAAGTTTTTGATTCAATCTCAAACCATACAAACTCATAGTCCCATTTTTTGTTCATTTATGCCATTCACACAAAAGTACCTTCCGATTCACATAGATTGAAAAGTACAGTCGGGTATGCAAACTAAAAAGTGTATTTACATAGAGAAACAATGAGTTTCTCTCTTCTCCTCTTTTTTTTTTTTTGAAACTTCCAGACACTCTTTCTTTTATTCCCAAAAAACAAACTGACTATGACAACCAAGAGTCACGAATACGAATCAATTCCCCTCCTCCAACAAACAAGGGAAAATGAAAAATATATTTACATTATAAAATAATTTCTCCAACTTATTTCCAAGAAAAAAAAAATCAAAACTCACTCCTAAATTAAATATTTGAAATTTCTTAATAAAATTTTCGCCAACATTATAATGTGACAATCCCATCACATTGGTAACCTCTTGTCCAACTCTTTGTATCTAGTGCTCGGCCCATGCACCTACACCACATCTCATATCGCAACACAAATTTAAATTTTATAATTTCTCTCTTTACAATTTCCGAATCCATAAATATTGTAATCTATCCTTCAATCTCCAAATTCACAATAATGCAACAATGACATCAAGCTTCAATGACATGGGTTTCTCCAGAATAGATAATTCTACTATGTTTCTAGCAATAAGGCACTTTGGATTTAAGAGATCTGTGGTTTGTATCTTTCGAATTATTGACCGGAGAATCCACAGTATGAACATTTTTATACCAACGTTTCAAATCCCAAATGGGATCCATCATCAGGGTTAAGAATGATGATAAAAGAAGAGCAATCAAGACAGAATAAATACTTATGAGGGAAAATTTTTAGGAACACATTGTCGGCTAGAATCTTAAATTAATTTTATTTTTACTTTTTACTTTTTACTTTTTATTTTTATTTTTATTATTATTTTATATTTACTTTTAATTTTAAATTAAAATTTTTGGAGAGGAAGATAATATCAATAGATTTATTTTAAAAGATTGAACTAAATTTTTTTTATTTAATTAAATTTAATTTCTATGTAAATTAATTTAATATATTAAATTAATTCATATTAACAATTATAAATATTTATAATTGATTAATATGATAATTAATATATTAATTAATAGTTATATAGAAAATATTATAACATTAAAATGTTAATTAATATGATAAATAGTTAATACTAGAATATAAAGGGATAAAAAAATTTTAATTCATATACAAATACTAGGATAATATATCAATTTCTATATATAAGTTAAATTAATATATTTAACCAAATCATATTAACAATTATAAAATAGTTAATATTTATAATTAATTAATATGTAATTAATAATTAATGGATAGCTATATAGAAATTGATATATTAAAGAATTTTAATGATAATAATTCTATGATAAAAAGTTACTGACCACTGATAATAGAATAGGGTAGGGATAACATACCTGCTGAAGGCCTTACCTGGGGATGGGTTGGCGCATTTTTATTTCACTGATCAAGGGAAACCAGCTCCCGCTAATCTCCATACCATTGTCTCTGTTCAGATTATGAGGATGCTTAATAATCTCGAGTGTTTCTCTGATCTTTCGCCTCTGATGCTGCTCTTCCCTTGCGATAATAGATGCGTTTTCCAGACAGATGTGGTGCTTAGTCTTCAAGGAGTGTTCTTCCAAGGCTGAGGTACGAGATCTTCCATTCCTAATGTCAACGCCATGCTCTTTGAGACTTGTCTGGAGGGAGCGACCTGTTTCACCTATGTAGCTTTTTCGACAGGAACAATCTATCTTGTAGACTCCTTTACGTTGATGTTTGTCAATATCATCTTTTACAGATTTCAAACCTTGCCTGATAGTACCAGGAGCTAAGAAATGTGTGATAATGTTTTTCTTTTTTAGGATTTTAGCGATTTTGTCTGAAACCCCTTGGATATAAGGTAGAAAAACTTTGCCACCTTGAGGTTGGTCTTGATCTTTAGGCTCATGAGATAACAACTTTCTTTCGGCTTTCTCAATGGCTTTCTTAATCTCATGTTCTTTGTAGCCTATATTCTTAAAGGTTAGCATTAAATGTTTTTTCTCTTCGTTCAGATGCTCTGAGTTAGAAATTCAAAGGGATCTAATGGCAAGAGTGTTTAGAACACCAAACTTTTAGGCACTTCCTCATAACAGTCATATTGCATTTCAATGACAAGAGTTTCTCAAGAATGGATAATTCTACTGCATTGCTAGCAATAAGGCACTCCATTTCGGTTAACATTAAGACATGAGTTTTAGTAGCCATGGAAATCTTATCTTCATACCAATAAACTATTGTATGGTTATCTTAGATGATTCCAACCTAATGAATTTATCATATGGCATAGGTGGACATGCCAAAGTGGTTATCAGGCATGACTAGAAATCATGTGGGCTCTGCCTGTGCAGGTTTGAATCCTGCCACCAACGACACAATTCTCGGTGTTATGTTAACGTTAAGTTTAAACATAAATACCAACATTTTTTTATTTGAATTGTGACCATTCATTATATTTGATTTATATGAAAAATATATCATTTGAGTTGTGACCATTCATTATTCAATAATATTTTATTTAATAGAATTCATCCTTAAGAAATTTAAAAGATTGGTTTTCTGATTGGTACAATACATATGATTCTGAGCCTTGCATTTGGAAATGACATGTGTGGTTAGGTTTTTTTGCACAGGAATATCGATCAGAGAGGCACAAATCTTCTTGGTATAGTCTGTGGTGCTCTAAGTGACTTAGTGCGAGGGAGAGGCGAGTTACTTTTTCCCTATATTGTGGGACATGGAGGATTATGTACTAATCCAGAGGGAGAACAATTTAATTCCCAAGGCGATGGGTCAATGGAGCTCAAAATTGACAGCTAGCTTGTTCCATTTGCAGATTCCCTTATCTTGGAGTGACCCGTGTCTTCCTCTATTTTCAAGGTCGTCCCAAGGGTATCTGCAACTGAGGATATTGGCATCCAAATTTCCGTGTTGTGGGAGATGATGGAGTTCAAAAAAGGTATATTTCATTTTGATTTCCCAAGCTTTTGTTATTCCCTTTTGTGTCATTTTTCTACAAAGTTTTGTATTTCCCTTTTGGCCCTTATGTTTTTGGGGCCCTTGCGGGTGCTGTGAATGGATTTTCTCAGTTTTCAGACCCCATGTGGCATTTTTAAATTTCCATGGACTAAGAGGGTATTGAATACGACAGAGATGGGGGAGGCCATGTTTTATGTGCCCCATTTGGTGGTCTATTGTTTCAGGGTTCCCCCAAATCTACCCTGAATTGAGACTTTGTCACCACATATAGAGAACAATTTGAAACTTTCATTTCAATTTTTTATCAAAAGCATCCACAAGAAGAGTTCAACCTTTTGGGTTAGAGATTCTCTAACTGTTTCTTCTCTCAAATTGCTTATTCATGAGAAATGGGGCCTGCCTGTATACTTCCAAAGTCTATAATTCAAAGGGAAGGTTCTACAGGAACCCTTTTTGCTAAAAGATTATAAAATTGTAAGTAATTGAAACATCATACTAAACTTAAAATTGCATGAAGACGCTAATGGATCCAAGCCTGCAAATGGATCCTTTGCCTCCTTCAAAAAAATAGTGTAGGGAAATCCTTTGCCCCGATATATCAGAATCAATATATTTTGGGCACCTATATTGTAAAACAATCAAAGAAAGTTCCATCTATGGGGGTAAATCATTAGAGAAATTTTGAGGTCTCAAGTGGGCCTCTTAAGGAATATTATAAAATAATAATGGAAATAATAAAATAAGTCTAGATTGCATCATCAAATTTTAGAGGGAAAAAAGGAAAAAACTATTTTTTTCAACTTGTATTTTCAACTTATCTCCCCACGGTTTTACTCAAATTTCGAGTGGGACCACTCATTGGATGCAAAAATGAATTACTTATCCAAGGAGTACCCATGTTGGATACTTTCGATTGACCCTGCTACATGAAGAATGACAAATACATGAAAAAACGTGATTGCAATCACACTTTTCATGTAGCATGTTTCATCGAAACTATGCAATATGGGTACTCCTTTGATGATGAATTAAATTACACATCCAACGAGTTCTCTCACTCAAAATTTGAGTAAAATTGTAGGGAGATAAGATGAAAATATGAGTTGAAAAATAGTTTTTTACTTTATTATTATTATTATTTTAATATTTTTACTTTTTTACTCCAAAAATGGTGAATCATCCTCCATAGTTGACATTATCGTCATGAATCCTATTGATTCTTATAAATTTGTTTTTGGTTGTACATTATTGTTTTGAGGCCCATTTTTTACCTCAAAATTTCTCTAATGCACCCTAATATTTCCTCTCTTTTATCCGTTCGTCACTCCAAAAACAATTTGTAGATTTAATGGCTTTTGGACAAAACGTGAAGCTTTAATTTGGTGGATTTTCTCTTCATGGACTCCAAACTGTGACATATACCTTTGCTAAAAAGTTTTTTCATAGTTCAATTTGAAACCCAGAAGGATTTGGAATATGCTATCCATGAAGGGCCTTGGTTCTGGGATAGAGTCAAGCTATTCATCACACCATGGTTTCCTGAGTTTGATGCTAACTCGATATTGGTTTCTTCTATGCCGATTTGGGTGAGGCTTCCCAACCTTCCACTTCCTTTTTGGCCTCATAAATTCATTGAGAATATATGAAATACTCTGGGGAAATTTAAGAAAATGGATATGGAGAGAAAAGATAATGGTATCTTTGCATATGCCGGAATATGTGTGGAGATTGATTTCAGCAAAGGGCTTCCATATCAAATTATTTTGAAACGCAAAAAATCATACTAGTCACAAGTTCTTGATTATGAGAACACAACATTCAAATGTCATGAATGTTTTCAAACATGACACTTACAAAGTACATGTCCACATGCTAAGAAGAGTTCTAAGAATAAGAAGAGGTCGTCAAATAAACCAAAAGGATGGTAGTTCGCAAAGCAATATCCTTCTGAGAATGAAGAAGAAGATATCAAGGAAATCCAACTGCAGAAAGAAGGAATGAAAGATTCATTTTTTCAAGGAGAAAGACCGAATGTGGTTTCTTCAACTCAACTAGGTGATCCAGGTGGCTCTAGACACATGCAGAAACCCAAGGGGGCTCAGAAATGGTCAAAATTCAAAGAGGTCAGATTTCTCCCAAAACAACACCAGATCAAAGTGCTCGTTGCCCTGATTCGAACGGTGTGAACGTCACTCAAATCTAAGCTCGTATGGAGGAGATAGAGCCAGTCAAAGTTGTAGTCAAAGTTGGGGAGTGGGCCAAGTTTAAGTGTCCAACAATTTGACCGACACTGGGGCATGAGACCTAGCTCTCAAAAGCAGGTGAATTTCTTGGATGGTTAATTTTCCCAATGACCCTTATCTTCATTAAAATTAAAAATGATCATTTTTTTAATAAATCAATAATATATATATATAATATAATATTATTATAATTGAGGTGACGGCCAGCCCCGTGACGACACTGGCCTAATGCCAAACATAAATAACATAACAAAATATAACATATAATACATATATCCAATAATACATATATATATATATACTATAATTAAATATTAAATATATATATTATATAACTAATAATAAATATATTAAAAGATATTATAATATATTTATATTATATAGAATATATATATTATTATTAATATATATATATGTTGTATAATTGGGTGGGCCACCTCTAGTGGACCCAACCCTCCTGTGGTTGCAACTTTTACTCTGTGGGCAGCAGGTTTTGAACCCGCTCGGACAGAACGACCGGCCCGCCGCTCGCGTGCCCATGCCAACACACATATATAACACGAAACCACAAGCACGCCATCCAAAATACGGTGGAACCACCACACCATACATAAATGCCAGAACGGTTATAACAATGTGCCACTTAAACCAAAACAAAACACCAAGTTTGGCATGGGTGGGATTTGAGCCCCCGACCCCATGCTTATTGTTACTAAATTTTACTAGTGGCCCAATGACCATTTCTTTGATATCTCTTTCTACTATTTCATATAGGAATTTGACCTTCGATGCAATGTGGGGGGTAGAGGACGAAAACGAATGGAGGTGCCTGATAACAGAGTTCCATATAATGGAACCACGCCCAGGTGGAACCATGACGCATTTCCAAGAGGCAAAACCTTGACATGGTTTTCGAGACGAGGAATATTCTTTTGCTGCAGAAAATTCCTTGGGAGGTAAAATTTCAGTTGATCAGAATGTAATCAAGTTTACAGTCATTTTTCTCAGATTTTCACAAGGAATGAAATGGCGAGGTCAAATTCACCTTTTGAGCAATGAATGTTCAGATTCCCAAAGGAGGAGAATCTTCAAGAATGCAGCCAAATTTATACTCACTCTTCTCAAAATTTCGAAGGATCTCAATGGTGAGATAAATTTTATGATTTGAGTTGCAGATCTCCATTCAACCCAGAGGAGGGAATCTTTTGAGAATCACAGGAGAATCTAAAAGATTCCTACATGCCCAGATTTTATCTTTATCAGAATTCGACAAATGGATAGTCGATTTTACACCTCTCAACGACACAAATTTAGTGGTGCAATCAATTTTTGCAGTTGAGCCTTCTATTTTTTGGCCATTTTCCAAATTGGATAGTAATTGCAACATAAATGGTCATAAAAGAGCCACTTGTTGGAGGCTCCATCCAGAGCAGCGCCTTAAAGACAAAGCATCCGAGCATGAACCAAATGAAACAATTGTTTGACTAATGAATGCGCCACAAGGAGGTGACCCATTCACTTTGATAAGTGAGAGATGGTTTTTCTAGGTGTGGTAGAATGTCATTTTATTATTTTTGTAAATCACATGTTGCAGTGATGGTGTGTTGTCCATCACTTTTTAAAGCAACAATATTGTTTGGCCTTATTTTTTGTAAATCATGTGTTGTGGTGATGATGTGTTTTCCATCACTTGTTGAAGCAACAATGATATTTTGGCCTTGTTTTGATAACTAGGGTATTATTTCCATTTTGCTGTAAACTTGATCACTGAGTATGTGTTATAAACTTGTGGCAAGTATGGGATGCTTGGGTCATTAGTTGGTCATGTAAATCAAGCATGTAATTTACAAAAGAATGTACTGCAGGGTTGCAGGGGATGCATGTATCATCTCATCATTTATGGCTCCGAAGGACAAAGGTGAAGGAGAAGGAAGGGTGACTTATCATACACTTGTAAGTGCAGACAAGGTACAAAGAAGTGGTAGATTATTTTCATGCTTTTGGAGGACCAAAATATCCTCAGTGGGGAGGATTGATCCAGGTGGCTCCAAACACATGCAGAAACCCAAGGGGGCTCAGGAATGGTCAGAAGTAAAAGTGGTCAGATTGCTCCCAAAACAACACCAGATCGAAGTGCTCATTGCCTTGATTCCAATGGTGCAAACGACACTCAAATCCGAGCTCATATGGAGGAGATAGAGCCAGTCAAAGTCGTGGTCAAAGTTGCGTAGGGGGCTAGGTTTAAGTGTCCTACAATTTAACCGACACTGGGGCTTGAAACCTAGCTCCCGAAAGTAGGCGAATTTGTTAGATGGTTAATTTTCACAATGACCCTTATTTTCGTTAAAATTGAAAATGATCATATTTTTTTAATATATTATATATATATATATATTATACTTAATATATATATATATATATAATATATACTATATATATATATATATATATATATATATATATATATATTGACTAGGGTGGCGGCCATGAGCCCCCCCACTTCCCCCCCCCCAAACCATGTATTAAAACAAAACTTTATTAAAAATACGCTGACAGGCCATGACTCCTGTCGGCCCCAAACTCCATATGCCAAACATATATATTACGTTGTATAACTAGGCGAGCCACCTCTGGTGGACCCGACTCTCCTATGGTTTCCACTTGTTACTTCGTGGGCAGCAGGTTTTGAACCTGCTAGCCTGAATAGCTGGCCCATTGCTCGGGCACTTACACCAACACACATATATAACACGAAACCAAAAACGCGCCATCCAAAATACGGTGGAAGCACCACAGCATACATAAATGTAGGAGCGGCTATAACAATGCACCACTTAAACCAAAACAAAATGCCAAGTTTGGCATGGGAGGGATTTGATCCCCTGACCCCATGCTTATTGTTGCCAAATTTTACCATTGCCCCAACGACCATTTCTTTGATATCGTTGTCCATTATTTCATATCAGAAGTCGACCTTTGATGCAACGTGGGGGGTAGAGGATGAAACAAAGAAGGGGAACAAAACAGAAGGGAGGTGCCTGAGAACGGAGTTTTGTGTAGGGGAACCATGACGAAGTTCCAAGAGGCGAAACCTTGACACGTTTTTTGAGCTAAGGAATATTCTTTTGATGTCAAAGATTCATTAGGAGGTAAAATTTCATTTGACCAGAATGTAATCAAGTTTATGGTTATTTTTATTAGATTTTCACAAGTAATGCAATGGCGAGGTTAGATTCACCTTTTGAGTAGCGGATTTGCAGATTCCCTGCGGAGAAGAATCTTCAAGAATCTTAAGGGGATCTTCCAAATTCCTTGGAGGCTGAAATTTCTCAGATCCAGAATGCAACGAACTTTATACTCATTCTTCTCAGAATTTCACAAGGATCTCAATGGAGAGATCAATTTTCCAATTTGAGTTGCAAATCTATAGTCAACCGAGGAGGGAATCTTTGGAGAATCACGGGGGAATCTAAAATATTCCTACAGGCCCAAATTTTTTCCAGAGTCAGAATTCAACAAATGGATAGTCGATTTTACACCTCTCGATGACACAAATTCAGTGGTGCAATCAATTTATGTAGCTGAGCCTTATATTTGTTGGAAATTTTCCAGATTGGAGTGACGGTGTCAGATTTCAAAGCATAGCCAGTCAATTCTATGCCATTCGACGCCACGATGTCGATGGTGCATTCAGATCCAACAGCTAAGTATTCCATTCTTCATTCAGCATCAAAGTTGAGGTATATGAAGTGTTTTCGTCATGTACATCTTTGATCATTTTTTGTGAGATGTACTATGTTGTTTAGATTCCTACTTGATGTATCATTCATAATCTTTGTGTCTATTTCATGTGAGATGTATTCATCATGGGTTGTTATGTATGTTTTGATTGAGATCCATTTGTTGCCATAATGGTGGGATACTCATTGTCACCATGGTCATTTTGGTTGAGATTCCATTGGTGCCATGATGGCAAGATACTCATTGTCACCATGTGTAAGATTATGTCATGCTGATAGGAGGTCTATTGTGAGTGATAGTTCTTGTAGCAGAACGTCTTGTGAAGAGACTTTTCCACTCATGTAGAGGGCACATGTCCTTGTATGAAAGAAAACATAGTCCATATACATCTTCACCATTTCCAGCACTAAATGAAGTGGCCAACACCATCTTGACACTAGGCCCAGAGACGTAGTCCATACTGGACGAACTTCGTTATCAATGTCTCATGTTTATGATTTGTTGATCGCCATTATGTTTCCATTTGATTAAGCATGCACATATGTTCATTTATGCTCTTATAAAATGCAATTCTAACTACATCATGGAAGTAAAATATCTTGGTTAAATCTGGAAGTTGAGTCAACTCGGATCACTAGGTGTTGAATCCATGCATAAAAAAGGTTTAGACCTCGAGGTCCCATTGACATCAAATGGAATTTGGGGCTCAAAAAGAGCTCATGTCTCCAAGAGATCAGACTCAGATAAAGACGTGCCACTTGTAGGATGAGAATTGACATTGGTTCTTGTGGAACCAAATTTTAATGACTGGAAAAGGTAGAGAAAAGGAAAAAAAAAAGAAAAGAAAAGATCGACGTTTGATGTCTGCCTTAATTTTCTTTGCTCCTTTTATGTTGCTTATTGGCTTATGCTTTGGGGTTCTTAGTCATTTATATAACCCAACTATTAATATTCTTCTAGCTTTATCTTGTACTTTTTGATCCTATATGCATACACACTATGTATGTCTACAAAATGGAATTTTCATATCATTAATACAAATTACAATTTATTTATTATTATATATTTTATTTATTATTATTATTTATTTTTAATTTTATTTACTTATTTTTATTTTTTATTTTTATTTATTT
>APFE031376033.1:0-13326 GCA_000404065.3 Pinus taeda
TTTGGCTTCTCTTGGCTTGCAGAAAAGATAAAATAATAATAACAGGGCATCAGGAGAATTATTTTCAAGGTGGAGATTGTTGAGATTTTCTGTTTGTAAAAAAATAGGAAAAATCTCAGCTGATGACAACAATAGAATTCAGCTCCTAGATTAGCTCCAGGTTGTTGGGAGGGAGTTAATGCCTCCTATATTTGATGTGAGGGAATTAATGAGGCTGTTAGATTCTCTATGCTATATAACAGGCAACCATTCGGATGGTTTGCTAAGAGAGTGAGAGGTTTTGTGAGGATTTATTGATGTAATCTCCAATTTGATTAATATATTCCTAATGCCTATGTTTGGTGGACATAGCCCAGATTGGTTGGGTGAACCACGTTAAAAACTGTCTCTTATGTGCTTGTTAATTTTGCTGTGTGTATAATTATTGTTGCTGTGCCTCTGGACCAACAACCATTTACAATTCATTATAAATAAATAAATACCATACCGAGTTGCAATATCCAAATTTGCATCCGAACCAAATCGTACTATCGTATTTTCCAATTTTTCGGGCCAGTACGGCTGAATTTGATAGCTATGGTGTAAAGTGTAACACAAATTTGTATAATAATTCAAATTAAAATGGATTTAGCAAAAAAAAGAACCCTCCTTATAGATGATAGCTAACTCTACCCATTTAAAATTGTGGACACACCAGAGTACGATTGTGAAGCCACACTATGATTTTCATGAAGCAATACATATCAATGCTCCAAATTCCAATGATCTTGTAAATCAGATCATATCAATGCTTTAAATCCAACGTTATTCACTTCATCTTCACTACATTTAAATGTTTTTTATTCTCTTTTCGGTTGTTTAATCATTATATATTTCAAGCTTTCAAGAGGTTTAGGTACACATTCCGCATTGGTTAATGGAAATTACAAGCTTCTCATTTAAAACTCACTTTGGTAGTGTACACATTGAATAAATGGGTTGATATATACTTATTTGCGTATATCAATTATATTTATTATATAATTATATTGATTTTAATTTATAATTTATTCATATATATATTTACATATAAATTGAATGGATTAAAATCTATTTGTGAATTTAAATATAATTATATGATTTTAATAAATTATTTTCATATATATCATTTACATATAATTGATGGATGAAATTATTTTTGTTTTGAATTTTTTGAAATTATTTAGTTGATTGGATATTAGTTAATGTTGCATTATTTCTATTAGTGGTAAATATGATTTGTGCTTCATTAGTAATGTGTTTGATCTTTTTTTGTTGGTAAAGTGTTTTTGATTAGATCATGCGTATTTAATTGTTTTCTTGTTAGGTTATTTTTATATATATATAATATTTTTATATATATTATATATATTATATTTTTTTTTTTTTTTTTCTGGGCAAAGATAAACTAATTATATTAAAGAAAATGAAAAAATATTTACAAGAGGTTTTAACCTCTGAGAGTGAATGGGCAACTCTCTTTCAAAATTGTTCAAAGAAACACTGTTACTCTGCTTGTAAATGACAGAAGACAAAGTAACATCTACAGTAAGAGATTTTAAAACAGAGAGAGAGAACAGTACAGACTTGATGTTCACCGGGAGTACAAAACATATTAGAAGGAACAGTGGCTATGTGCAGCAATTCTGAGAGTACTGCTAGCCTCGATGCTTGGTGCCTCTGTCGCTCAATGGATATAGACCAACCATAAAACCAAAACTAAGACGACGCATAGACATAGCAAAAACAACAAAAAAGCTCCTTACACCCAGAGCCGACGTCGTACCCACAGAAATCGAACATTACTTGAGATTCTTCTAGCTTTGTTCGGCTTCTTTCTCCGGATCACGCTCCCATGTCACCTCCATCCCGTCTGGGATATCTTCAGGCCGATGGATTCCTGGAGGCAACTTGAGGTATAGGATATTAGCATAGGAATTATCAAGTTCCTTGTCCTGGGCGTGACTCTGAGGCGAAGCCTGCTTGGTGACTGGCATTGCTGGCTGAACTTCGGTTGTTGGCTGAGTTATTTCCATAGGTTCCTTGCCCTTCAAACTACCAATTTCTTTTAACACCTCTGCCTGCTCCTCAGAGTATCCAAAGGTGCTTTCTTCTTCCAGCTTGCTCAAAGAAGCAGGGTTGTATGAGCTATTCTCCATGTCCTTCCTCTGCGAGGAGTTATCCGAGGAGGGAGGCGTCTTTTCCTCCGATTCCGCCTTCCAACTTCCTTCCTCCTCATCTTCTTCAGAAAAAATCGTTGTAACCAGAGCCATTACAATTGGTTTGTTGGTCCGTCGCTTGAATTTAAATTTCACTGACTGCATCGAGTTACTGATGGCTAATCCTGAGTCTTCTGACTCGAATGAAGGGGGTGACGCGCGGGCAAGGGGAGAAATGCGCCTGGGACTATAGTTGCCCTTGCCTCCTGAGCTTCCCCTCTGCCCAGAGTTTCACCCACGGCAGGGAGTAGCACGCATACGAGGCGCCATGAGAAGAACAGGGTGCTCAAAAGCTACCTGAGGAATGAACCAAGCCTCCAGGATTTCACTGTCCCCCTCAAATTGCGGATGATGACCTTGGCCAAAAGGTTCCCGCTTTCGCACTGTAACACTCCCACGAAACTTGACCTTGGCCTGAACCTTGTCGACGCCTTCCGTAAAAACCGAGAGCCGGGTACCTGCACTATAGAGGGATCAGTCTTGAGGGAAGGCTTGCTACCACCAAAGCCTCCCTCCTCTTTCTTTGGCTGAGCGGCACGCTCTTCCTTCTCCGATCCCCAATTCCCCTTCTGCAAATACGAATTAACCTCATCGATTGTCGCCTCCATACTGTAAATCCCTTCTACCAGCTCTTGGGAGCAAGACCGCATTGAATCGCATTGAAGGGCATTGAATGTCCTTGGGGCGGAAGCCTTCCCTTTTACTACAAACACCATTTGCCTGTATCGTGGCCGGTTGTCCTTCGCACATGGATGGCACATGTCCATTTAATTTACAGGTTGACACCCGCATCCGGGTGTAAGGTTCATTTATATTACTAGCACGACTATATTTATTTAACAAATGTTGTTGGTTATTCAAAATGTCTTTCAGATTAATCACATTATTGGTTTTAAGTCAACGGTTCTCACCAATGATGAAAAAAAACAGACAAAAATGAAAAACATATCTATCATTAGGTATAAATAACAACGGTGCATAAGTCTCATAAATAAACCTTGGAAAATAAGAATAATAAAATAAATATTTTAAGTTTTAAGATTTATGTTAGGATAGAGTTTTGTCAAATTTGGTCAAAATTCTATCTAATAATAATATTAAAAGTTGTTATTTAGTTATGAAAAGAAAAGAAAAATATAAATACATTAATTGAAAATGGGATCTAAAATTCGAAATTAATATAAATAATATTATACAAGATTAATATTAGAAATCAAAGAAAAAGAAAAATAATATATAAACTTATGAAAAGGGGATTAAAATACAAAAAAATAAAGGTTTCACCAAAAAAAATAATGAATAATAAAAGAGAGTAAATATTTTTTATATTTTTATTATAGGTATCTCGATATCTTAAACAAATAATAATGATAATAAATTATTAGAAAAGCGCATTATAGGGCAGGAACCCAACTCTTATGTAATTCCAACCATCATCCTTGTTTAACCTTGGAAATCGGATCATCAATAGCTTTTTTAATCCTAGGCCCTTACTAGCTCTTTGAAAATCACTAATACCTTGATGTTTTCTATAGTCATTATTTTTGAAAACTTTCAAAAGATGGGATTTCTCATCTTCAAGGTGATTGATATCATAAATTCTTATCGCACTGGTAGCTAGAGTGTTAAGAAATCCAAATTTTTGGCCTAGAAAATGATAAGAACTTGCATGAAGATATTGCTTCGTGCTAGTTTTTTTATGAAAAATTTGGTGTGATAAGGAGCCGTCTTCCAACCTGTAAAGGAGAACATCAAGGAATGGAAGGCACCCATCAACCTCAACCTCCATGGTGAATTTGATGGATTTAGATTGAGACTTCAGATGATGAAGGAACACGTCTAACTTCTTGTGCACATGGGGCCAAACAACACATGTATCATCGACAAACATTTTCCAAAGCTTGAGGCGGAAATGAGCGTAGGCCAAAGCTTTGGTCTCGTACTCTTCCATGAGTAAGTTAGCAACGACAAGGGAGATCGGGGATCCCATATCAACACCACAAACTTGTTCATAGAAGCCCCCCCGGAAGCTAAAAAGGTAGAGGTAAGGCACAAGCCCACTAATTTGGCAGTTTCATCATCAATGATTCTATTTATGACACTAATAACCTCATTAATGGGGATTTTAGAATAAAGAGGCACAACATCAAAGCTAACTAACAAATCATCTTGGTCAAGCCTTATATCTTTTAACTAATGAAGAAAAGAAGAATAGTCCTTAACAAAGGAATTTGTGCAACCAACCAAAGATGTGAGCTTTTGGGCTAGGAATTTAGCAAGAAGGTAAGTGGGTCCACCTATCGTATTGACAATAGGTCTTATAGGGGCCCCTTCCTTATGAATCTTGGGAATCCCATAGATTATGGCGTAAGGGGGTTACTCTCAATAAGTTTTTTGCTAATGGGGTTAAGAAGAGGATTAGATTTTATGGCACAGACAACCTCTTTAGAAACTTTTTTAAGGGGGTTCTTACTGATTTTTTTTGTAACTCTTGCTATTGTAAATATGATCCAACATCTTGCTAAATTTATAGTTTTATTTTTCTAAAATTACAACGATGCCACCTATATCAGCTTTGAGAATGGCAATGTCAAGGTTACCTTTTAAGGATTTAAGGGCATTGAACTCATCTTTTCTTATGTTACAATTGTGAGGCTTAGCTTTCCTAAGGACTATGGCACAATATTGTGTAATGACCTCCTTAATATGGCCTGGAAGGTCTGTAATCCAAAATTCAATGTTACAAATAAATCCTCTTTGGGAATTTTTCTTGGGGCAAGGACAAAATTCAACGCTTTTTCCAAGATGCGAAAAACATGATGATCAAAATTCATCCTCGATAAATTAACAACAATCCTATGGGAGGAGCAGGAATTATTATTTATATTATATATTATTATTATATATTAAACAACATTGTAATTAGTGGTATATTTAATATTAGAAAATATTATTATTATTATTATTATTATTATTATTATCATTATTATTACAAACATTGTTATTAATATTATTATGTTTAATATTATAGCAAGGAGAATAACGGAGGGAATTGGAAAAGGAGGGATGGAGGGATATGAATGGGAGTCGACGAGGGAAGAATTCGAGGGACAAGGGGTGTTAGTTTTGTAGCGTCGGATGTGTTCTAGCCACAAGGTTTGCTGGAGAGGCTAGAATACATGTATTCTCCAATACTAAGAAATGGTTTCTGGAAATTCCACCTAGAGATGACTTAATTAGATTTATTAATCAATCTTTAATATCTCCTAAGTCTAAACTTAGGAAATATGGTTAATTAATTAGAATTAATTAAGTCATGTTCAGAATGTTCTAGAAACTCACACAGATCGACAAAGAAATTATTTGGGCCATCGATTATGTTTTAATCTTGGTCGTTGGTGCTCCAACAAAAGATTGTAAGAAGAAGTCGACGGGTAGATGGAGAACACACTAGTGCAGTCACTCAGTTTCCTAGGAAGATTAATTTTTTCAGGGGATGTGATTCAGCTGAGGAGATAGAGTCAGAGGGTGAGTAGCATGTGGGAGAGAGAGGGTAGTAGATGGAATATGGGAGGTAGATTTTCAAATTTAGGAAGAGGCAGCATGAGGGAGAGCGTATTCCACGAGAGAACTGTGGAGTCATTGTGTAGATAATGACATAGAGGCACCCTCGTATGGGCAGAGGGTCCATCTCGGGGTCAAAAATTTCCTGTGGAGAGTGATAAATTTCTTATAAAATTTCTCTCAATATTTTTCTCTGCCTAGATTGCCATAATTATTGTACTTAGATTTGCTACTGAAAATTAATAAGAAACCCTTAACTACTACATCGATTTTCCCACATTGGGTTTTTATGGGGAGAGTTGTCCAAAAATAAATGTGTTAATGTTTTCTATGTGTGTGCTAGAATTTCTCTATTTCCATCATTTTATTTTCCGTAGTAATTTATTGTGAAAATTATAGTAGTAAACTTATTCAATATTTGTCGTAGCAAACAAACTATATAATCAATTTAACAGATAGAAGAATATTTTGAAGTTATAGTAATAGATGAAATTTTCACAAGGGGATGGGTGAGAGGATATGGAAAATTAGAGTAAGCAGCTGGAAGGATTTCAGCTAGGGTATGAGTGCAATATTTAGGGAGTTTGACTTAATGAGCATTGACTGGTGGATTGGACGGGGTCAAGTTGACATTGTCATGAAACAAAAAAGATAAAATAGCATTAAGGGAGGGTGAATGGGATGAAAAAAAGGGAGAGTTAACGCGAAGAGGAGCGGGGGTCAATGAAGTCAGGGTTCTTGGCGAACCTGATTCCAAAGCAAGCATGATGTTAACAAGATCAGGGTTGGAGAAAATGACAAATCCGATGTTGGGTGAGTCCAAAGAGGAATACAACAAAGAAAGATTGACAAATAAGGAATTCAAACTGTTGGACGAATTCAAGGATCTTAAGACAACTCAACTGCTATTGACAATAGAATGAGGGAAATTATTTAAAATCACACTCAAAGAATTAGAAGCCAAGATTGAAAAGTGTTCGCTTGAGACAGAATTGTCAGACTCATCATCTTGATAATGCGAGGAAATTTTAGATTCCACACTGAATGGTGAGTGATCTGAAGACCTAGAAAATTGATTGATTGATATGGAATTGATGCTTCTAACCCATAAGTTGAGCACTGAGACTTGAATTCCTCCAATATGGTGCGATGATGGAATTGATAATGCCGAATCAATGTGGAAGTGAGAATTCTCGCTTTACAGTCTAAGAAATTTGGAAGCTTGTTTTTTCTTGGAAGCCTATTCAAGACACAAATATTTCAATGATGTACAACCATCGATCACTTTCCATAGATCGTCAAAAATTCCATTAGCCAGATCAATGTGAAGGGAAATTAACCTTTGCTATAAAATATCCAAATCGCTTCTCACCCTTCGAATTTAAGATCTAAGTAAAGATAAACCCGTTCTTAAAAATATATGCTTGTTTTTAGACTTGTTAATATGATGATTAATAGTAGCGAAATCCGAAATGACAGATGCATTTCTGCCACGCTTTAAAACGCTATATCTATTTTTCTCTTGGAAACCTGCAAACGAGATCGTTCAAACTGTTGAACTTTATTAGTCATTTCCCTTCTATATAGGGATATAATAATTGATTTTATACTTTTGTGATCCATATTGTTATTCAGAATGCCTTTCAGATTAATCACATCATTGGTTTTAAATCAACATTTCGAACCATCTAATGTGGTTCATCCTTAGGAAAAAGATGAAAAAACATATGTATCATTATGTATAGATGAGAGAGCTTGACCATATCTCTACCCAATAACATCCAACTTGTTGTTTCTCGAAGTTTCCAACATATGAAGCTTCTCCTCCATTTTGAGAAAACCTACCATAAGAGATTCAATGCAGGTTTTCATATCAAAAACCACATTGGAAGCGCCAGGTCAAAGAACTATAGCTTAACATTAGCAATGGAAAGTACTGGAGCAAAGAGCATTGGTCCTGAAATTTAGGGTTTCATTCAACCTTCTCCAAAATTGACTCACAGAAATTTTTCTTCCATTCTTCGGGGATGTTTCAGTATGTGTTTCATGATGAGTACACTTCATAGTTGTCAACATTTTTTCACTTCAGGATATGGAATGGGAAGTGAACAAGAGGTGTAACAAAATACTATGTAATAGATACCCCCTAAAGCATGAAGGCAGAACAGGGAGTGATGGGTGAAATTATTTACAAGTCAAAGCAAGGACCAGAAAAACACTGCCAGAAGACCTGCAAATCAAGCATATACATATACATATCCGACATCTCTTATTTAAACATGCCTAATGACACATCTTTGAATAGGAATCTAACAATACATGAATCCATGACATGGGCACAACCATCCAACTCGAAAGGATCATATGTATGGACCCACGGCATCGACGCAACCATCAGACTAGAAAGGATCATGTCTATGGATCCACGACATGGACACAACCATCCATATGAAAAGGATCATGTATACAATCATGAATACCTAATGACTCCTCACAACTTGGATTTATCATATGAAATCGAGGGTATTCATCTCTATCCCGACCAAATTACGAATCTAACTATGTGAATAGACGTGTTGATGTCGAGCATGGAAGAAACCACATAATTACCAGACAATAACGCAAACCGTTAACAGGCATGATAGAAACCACCAATAATGATGATGGCCCTTAAGGTACACCAACACAATCTACAAGTGTGAATAGGTGAGCTAAATTCAAACACTTGCAGAATCATTCGATTGAAGGCAAATGACGTAAGCTTGTCATCAAACATGAAGAACTTGCCATCGAGACATGCAAGCTCCAAGGTATTGAAAGGGAGTTTCTAGATCATCTTCCTAGATAATGGATTGAAGTTGATAGGAAGTGATCCAACAGAGGGCCATAATGTATCCCATATATCGACACAAAGAAAGGATATAATAGAGTAGGTAAGTTTTATTCAGGACTGTGGCAAAAAGTTCAGACATTGTATAAGCAGTAAAAACTGCAAATAGGACTTCTCTTGAACATATCAGTGACATGACTCTAGATTTTGACAACATATGTCTCAACATGGGATGAGAGGTCATGATGACGAAGCATTATAATCAGATGAGAGGCAAAACAAATTTCCCAAACCTAGGAAGGCATGTGACAAAACAAGTATATCCCAAACCCGACATGAGCAATAGATAAGTGTCATATTCAAGAGTGACATGCTTCCTTTATACCAATAAAAAATACATTCACTTTCATTTTCCCCCTACTATTTCTAGTCAGTACCCCATTATTTTTTATTGCAAGCTTGAAGGGGATGGCATATGCTTGTCATATAATTTCATCCTTCAAATGAATCCATCCTACTAATTTTAACGAGTCTTAGGAAGGAGAAACTAGATCTCGTCATGATGACAAGTCCCAAGTCGTTTAAGTTTTTCGAGTTCGACGGAGCTGAAACTCAACATCTTTTTCATGTTTAGAGAGTTTGAAAAAGATGTGAAAAAGAAAACTCCAAAGGTCCATTTTTGTAATCGTATCTTGAATAAAAAAAAGTAGAAAACAATATCCAAGAGAACCTCTTAGCCATGTTTGACTAAAGTATTCCTTTTTCGTACAATAGTCTATCTCAGTCTAGAAAAGGGTTAAACTTTTATTGAGTAGACGTCATTTCATTTACTTTAACAAGTTCGAAATGACAAGTACTCAACAATATTTTCATGTTTTGAGAGTAAAAAAAGAGCTGAAATATTACTCTGTCTCGGAGAACGAGTGGTATAAAAGGATAGAAATTGGTTCCGGTCATGATGAAACTGCTCAAAACATGTAAAGGTCAAGAGGATGGCTAACAAGACCACTCATCGCAGGTGTTTCTCAGGAAAGGGTAAAATAACCAAGTGAAAGCATATGATCGGCCAAAGAGATGGTGACGATGGAATGAAAAAACCAAGGTTCATCCATAAAAAACTAGCTGACAAAGATGGAAATCATGAGAATTAAAGTGGGAATGGTTTCATTTTTACACAACCTCGAACATGGGAAACTATGCTTGAGTGTACTTGAAGATTGTTTCATTTTTTCACAAGCTTGAAACATGAGAAAAAAATGTGCTTAGATTTGGTTTCATTTTTACACAAGCATGAAACAAAGATAAACTATGCTTGAGATGAGTTTTCATGTCCCCAAAATAATGACTCAATTCAATGTACATGCCCCCCAAGCTTCATTTCATTCATGGAAGCCGACTATTGGTTACTAATAGGTGGATGGAATGAAGGTTCATTTATGAGATCAAGTGAAAGACTCAACTGGGATTTTATGATATCTAATCAAAGACTCAAACTGGAAGGGGATTTGTTTCATTTGTTAACGAGCTTGACAAAGGAAAATAACTATGCTCATGAAACCTTGTTTCATTTTTTTACGAGGTTGTCATAGTAAATGAACTATCCTCATGGGAATTTATTTCATTTTTTATGAGGTTGACATAGTAAATGAATTATCCTCATGGGAACCTATTTCATTTTTTAATGAGGTTGACATAGTAAAATAACTATCCTCATGGGAACCTATTTCATATTTTAATGAGGTTGACATAGTAAAAGAATTATCCTCATGGGAACCTTGATTACGACTTATAAGAGGTCATAGCTTCCATGAGGTTCTCATTAGATGGGAGAAGAAAGCTCTGGAAGGGAAACATATAAAGGGACCTAATTGAAAGATCAGGCTCCAATGCCTCCAATACATGGTGCACTATATCACTGACTAGATCGTGAATAGACACGGGCACAAAACATGTGGCCACATAATTAACCTGTGGCGAGGATGATACCACTTGCACAGAGGGACCATTTAGGGAAGATGGTTGATCGGGAGTCAAATTAAGACCAAAGAATGAAAGTTGATCAATGGCCACAATTCTTCCTTCTTGCGGGAAACATTTCACATGAAAGAGAGAAGAGTTAAGAGCTCCCATGACATAAACATAGTCATGACCAAGGATTAAATTAAAATCTAAAGGGCCTTTTGTTGAAAAGTGTGCAACAAGAAGTGCTAAATTTAGAATGTGCTAAAAATAGACCTACTAAAAATAACATGCCTAAAAATAGCAATTTGGCTAGTGAGGTCATTGACCACATTGGGTGAGAGGTGAAACTGCTAAAAATAGAAAGTTCTAAAAATAGCATTTCTGGGTCCCTTCCTCTTTATAGCAGTCCATAGTCTATCTATAGGAAGTAAAATTAATTTTGGTCTTAACAACAGTTGGAAATATTAATTAATTAATTCAGTTGAGTTAATTAGTTAAGGAAATTAAACTTGAAGTCTTTGTGAGATCATGCAATTATTTTCTCCCTTGATTTAGGAATTTATCCCTCAATTAAAGGAGATAAGGTTCAGTTCTATAATGAGAGAATCAATTGACTTAGTTTAACTTAGTCAAGTCCAGTTAGATTATTTTAACAAGTTGTTAAAATAATGAAATATAGTTTGTTAATGCTTGCATGCATGTGACAACTATTATTTCAAATAACTGAGAATTCCCTCATGGATAACTAATGCATGTCAATTAGACAGAGACCCAATTAAGATCAGATGAGGGACAATGTACTATCAGATGCTTGGATATTTACAGTAAGTATTCCTTGCATGGAGAAGGATCTATTATAGGAGATTGGAGGACTTGTGGCCTATATATTGAGGCCTAGGTAGTCCATGATTTTCATCTTCTGATTGAAGATCAACAAGATCTTCTGATGACAATGAAAGTAGGATAGCTATTGAGCTGATTCTTTTTGTTTGTTGTTGAGGATCTACACTTGATTGATAATGCATGGTTGGGTTTTTATGCTGGTGCTTTCCCCTGGATATATCTTGTGTTATCTATGATTATTTCTCTTGATCAGTTGTGCATGTTTCTACTTGATGTTGCTCATGATTTTGATTATACTTCCACTTAATGTTTTGTAGAAGTAGAACAAGTATTATGCTTTAGGACATTGCATATATCGGTTTGTTCTACAAGTGAAATTTCTACATGGTATCGAAGCTAGCTGATTTGTAGAAAAAGTTCTACATGGCCTCACAGCTAGCTTATTTGTAGAAAAATTCTACAAAATTCTACATGGTATCAAAGCACAGGTGATCAAGGAAGAACAATATACTAAGAGGAGATTTCAAAGTTTTGAGTTTTGGGCCAAGATTTTGTAGAGCAGATCTGAAAATTCCTGTACAAAATTTTCAGAAATAAATAGCAGATTTGGATTCCTTGTGGAAAAATACACAAAAAAAAAAAAAAATCGGTTGAATCAGAGTTCGGATGAGGGAGATATCGCCAATTTAAAATCAACTCATTTTCTAGAAAATTTCGTGACGGCAAGAAAGTGGAAATAGATTTGTGAGTCTTGCACTCCTTGGCCTTCTTAAGAGCTGGCATAACTACCAGGACTCGGTGAATGGAAGGGATAAACTGCAGATTGGGAACAACTATGGTCGGATTTGATGTAGGAGGAGATCAGACGGAGCACCAAAGACAGTTCTTCATCCATGCATGATGAGGAGAATGTGCCTTGGTGAGTAAGGCAAAAAAGGGGAAGGAGAAGGTTTCTCTTTCCAAATCCATTTCTTCCAATGATGGGAAGAAGGTTGAAAAATCAAAAGTGCGATGCTTTCATTGTCATGAGGTGGACCATTATGTTGCAAATTGTCCATAGAGGAAATCCAAGAAGGGATCCGGGGAAGGATCTGAAGGTGAGGCACTTGCATCACAGTTCGAGTTGGATTTCACACTCTTCGCATGCATGGTTTCATCCATGGTGGGAAGTGATTGGTCTCTTGATAGTGGAGCTTCTTTCCACATGACCGGAGATAAGAGTTTGTTCAGTACTTTGGAGGAGAAAGATCTCTAGATACTCATAGCGATGGTTAATGATGAGAAGTATAGTGTCTCAGGTGTAGGCACAATTATTTTTCAAAGGGAGCATGACCTCGCCTTACCTTGATCGATGTCAAGTATGTACCAGGATTGAAGAGAAAATTGGTGTCGATCGCGATGCTGGAAGACAGAGGCTATGATGTAGTCTTCAGTAAGGGAAAGGTTTTCCTTAGACACATCATCACTAGACAGGTGAAGCAGATTAGTTCACGGGTCAAGAACCTGTATGCTCTTGAGGATCAAGATGTATGCAAAGCCTTGAGCAGCAAGGCAACTGATGGAGACTTGGTGGTTGAGAGTGATCCAGGTGGATGTTGGTGGCCACCCACCTATCCCATTTGGACCCCCACAATTGTCTCTTTCAGCATTTTTAGTTTCCTTAATTATAGCACAACTTACTATTTTTAGCAGTTTTTCGAGTCCTGAACTTCCGGAGCCGTTTTGAGGCCCTAAACGATGTTTTTTTGGGAATCCAGGGACAACATGGGTCCATGCAATAGACCGATGTTGTTCGTTCCAACAATGGTATTTCTCAAATAGATCTTTCTAACGAGCTATCATACGCGTCAAATGGAGATCGTATGCCAAAGTTACGACCCCGGGAAATTG